>JABMBR010012299.1:0-37561 GCA_018881525.1 Meteorus sp. PSUC_FEM 10030008 | reverse complement strand
ATATATATATATAGGCGTTCCTATATGTCCATATATGTAAGTGAATTATTCGACAGATGTAATGATATTCATATGTGTTTAATTGTCATTCAGGTGTTGAAAACATTGTAAAGAAATTCACATAAAAAAACAAGAGGACCCAAGTAGTATCCCAATTATTATTTTTCATCGATATTTCATGAAGAATATGTATTTACCATGTCCATTCCCATCAAAAAAGTGTTCATAATACAACATAACCTCCATCTACTACATAATTCGGCGAATTGCTTCAATAATACTATCAATGCTTTGTGTTTCATTGGTGATCACCAAATCCCAATCATTTTTGTCATCCAGATCGCATTCTGTTTCAGAGTCATCAATACCTACAGTATAAATTCCATCAAGTGTGAACCTTTGTACTGGAATATTCTCTGTGAAAGTTTCAGGTATAAATGATGTGGTTTTACCTGCTGTGAAAGTCCATCCACGTTTCATCCTTATTCCTTCATCACATTCAATTCTAATCGTTTTACATTGAGTTTTGTAAGTCTCCGTGAACCATTTGATGTCAGTTTTCCTCCTGATATCACTCACTATCCAAATATTCTTGGTTTGTGCTGAAGTAACATTTGTTCATATGAATAACAGACGTTGCATTCGAAACGTCTGCGTTGCTTATTATAATTTATTTACCGTTATACATGTCAATAGCTGCTCTACAAAAGTATCCATGATCTTCTCTTCTCATATCTTCGCCCCATTTGCACATTTCCATTCGGTATTTTTCTTTATATTTCCCATCACTGAGTAAATCTTGAATATTCAAGTTAAATTTTTTCGCCCAATGACTTTTGATTGGGCCTGATATTTTGATTATAACACTTTCATCTACAGTCAGTCTGGAACGCGTTTATTGCATTAATAATTCATGTTTTACATTGTTGCATGAATTTTTGTATAATTTTACCTCTCATGGAGAATATCAGTGATATAATCCTTCCCTGATTTTCGTTTACCACTGAATAATAAAATACAACCCGGGTTATGGGACATAGTGCAATCCACATCACTGAGCATTTGGGGTGTCGACGACACAACCGCAGCCATATTGAATTTCACCATACGATTGATTATTCACGTATTCATCGACATTACATTCTTATGTTGATTCGTTGAATTCATGAAGGTGTCCATTCATATACACCCAGAAATAAAATAAGTTTTTTATCACTAATGAATATCAATAACAATTGAAGTAACGTGAAGTTTTTCGGTGGACAAAGTGACTAGAATGCAAGACACAAATTTTTTAGTTTTCAAATTTTTATTTCATCATGTGCATCACAGGCCTATTTCTTAGATTCACGTAGAGCTTTACGTTCTGCCGCTCTTTTGAGCTGTAATTTAGGTTTCAAATTGTGCTTCTTGGCGAATCGTTGATTGCGAAGAAACTTCAAGTCCATCTGTAATGTCAGTTTTTTATTCGATGAGTGTTCTGATTCAGGAACGATTCAATGGGAAGAAAATAAAATTGAATTTGTTTGAAATTACTTACACCAAGTGTAGATTCGTGCCTGTAACGCTTTGGCTTCTTGATGCCATTTCTGTGAGCTTTTCTGCCTGTAATTCATCAATGCAGTAAGTAAATAACTATCCATCTCGTTTGTTTTTAAATTGGAACTTCGATGTTTATTTACTTACTCTGGTTGTGATTTGTGTGATTCTTGGACTTGGCCATTCTTTATGGTGTATTGCTCACGGTATAACTGTAAAAAAATTTATTAAGTAGAATAGCAATCAGTGATGATGTGAGTTGTGTGAACTGGGGTTTTGAGGTTAAGTTTATCCGATAATTATGTTATCACCAAATAAACATTCGGGTGTAAATAAACTCATAAAATATATCAAAAACTATAACTCTCTAATGGAATATAATTATTTCAACTAATCAACGGGAGATTGTTGACTGTAAAATGGATTTAATTATGACTTATTTATTAGAATATATACATCACTCACGTACCACTCAGTGAAATCGGAAGTGAAAGAGAATAAGACGAAATACTTCCAACAGCGCCGAGGCAGACCTGTCGACCATTGCGGTAGTTATATATTAATGGCGGGAAGTTCAAAATAATACACACTTTGTGTTTGTCAATGTGTTGTACCACATTTTTTTATTTCTATCATAGTAAATACCTGGTTTCAATTATTCTATAGTTACAAAAAATGTACAATATCTAAGCAAATTTTATCAGTATTCATTAATTTCTGTAATGGTGGGACTAGTACTGACAAGATGAGATAAATAAACTGAAGAATCAGCATAATAAAAAAGTTGAATCATTCGAAGCAATGATTGTTATCACAGTCTGGGTAATTTTCAAGATGGCTAATGTACATAAAATATAGTGCGTGAAAAAATGGACGAGGGAATGCAATAATTCGATTATGAATCGGTGCTACGAAATGCAATCAATTAAAACCGAGTAATTGTTGTTGATATTTTGCCCAATCAATGATTGCTTGGGGTAAACGTTTCCGTTGATTCAAAGCAATTGCAGCGTGGAGGAATTTATCGTCATTTTTCCGGATGTACATTTGCGCATCTTGTTCCAGCTGAGCCCATTTTTCTGGTCTTATATCGTCCATGGCTACCATTTCGGTCAGGTATGGATTAAATCTGTAGTAAACATGATCCGGCAATAGATCATTCAACATCGTATGAACGCCTGCAGAAAACAAAATGCATTGTTAATACTCATCAAAACGAATCAATACAGTTGAAAAGCTACAGATATCCCTCGATTTTTACCCTCAGTATCAGTTGCGCTGGCAATAATTTTGTAAAATTTCTCCTTCCAACTGGACGCAGCAGTATCTCTCGGTTGACCATCATAACCTGGAACACTTGGTGGTGTTCTACCAGTCCCAATAGATACCACACATTGTATTGGGACATTAGGCCATAACTGTTTTGCCTCATGGATAGCAACTGCACAAGGATTGTTGACCATTATTCCACCATCGGAAAGAATATAATCGCCATGTTTGAATTCTTCGAAATAGGTTGGCGCAGCTGCTGATGCTCTCACAGCTTCCCACAACTTGTGCCTATGTGAGCCCATATATTGGCTTTCTACTCGTGGGGGAAGAGTATAATTTCTGAAGATGTAAGCCATCACTTGGGCATTATCGAAAATCGTTGCTATTGCCGAGAACTGTGGCGTTAATATTACGAATTAATTTTGAAATTTCGCTTCAACACTGGGTATTCAATCGATTGCTAAATTGATTCAATTCAATTACCTTTGGCGCTATCGGTTCACGTGCGGTCTTGATAAGATCTTCTTCACCAAATTGTTCCATAAGTAACTGCTCCCACAAAGCAGTGTCATAATAAGCATGACTCCATACTAAACTGCTCGCACCCTGAATTGTACCAATATCGAATATCTTCGTGCTTAGACCTTTGTACAAGTCTGAAATTTCATCCAGTGATCTTCTTTTGTTTGATGCTGGAAAGAGCAGAAAACGAGGGATCAATATGAGATTCGGTCACGGATGAAACTAAGTAGTTCATCAATTATCGGAATAAATTTTTGAAGTTATTTTTGACAAATACCATAATCACTGCCACTCCATCTTGGTACTTGTGAGCATAACGGAAAGAAATTAAGACAGAGATAAATTTCCATTGTTTAGAACATATAGGGAGAAACAATATTAAAAAGTGCCTTCACTATATTCACCTAAATTCGCTAAGAGAATTGCTCCGGTGCTAACCCCACACATATAATCGAACATTTCATGTACTTTTTGTCCTGTTAATTCTTCTAATTTTTTCAACATCTCAATAACAAGTAGACCACGCATGCCACCACCATCGATGGAGAGGATTCTGATACCACGTCGTGGAACAGGGTCGATGTAACCCATCACCGCCAATGCTTCTCTGATAGATGCTGAGGGAATTATAAAGTGGATAAAAAATATGTTTCTCGTCTGAATTCGATGTTAATTGTTGAATTACAATGAGAAATGAATAGTACCTTGTATTTGTGCATCTTTACATCTTCGACGTGCTCTCAGCAAAACCGTAACTGCACCTTCTTTCAGTGCATGATGTCTCGCATCAGGATATTGATGAATATGCATCAACAAATCTTCAATTCGCCGATATTGAGATGTGGTCGATTCAGCAGTCACAATACTAGTTAATACATGTTTGGTTCTGGATACAATACTGTGTTTTGAAATATTACTCTGAACACTAGTCTTCCATTTAGGTACTGCTGTGATGGGTAATGTATCTTTGCCTTTGACATTGAACTTGAGTAGAAGATTACTCAATGTTTGAGGTAATGCCAATAATTGTTCTTTGGTATTCTGCAGTAGCTGATCGGGGGTTATGACAGATGTTTGTATTTCACTTTTTCTTATATTCGAATCTGTAACTTCGAGGGATTTGTTCTGTGTTTGTGGCAATTCAACTTTCACTGCTGCTTGGATGTTCGCTGATTTCTCAGGGATACTTGTTGATGGGTCGATGTTTTTTCCAATTGATTCATCACCAATTGAAAAATGCCTTGCGTTCAGTGACAAAGGCGCTTGAGACTTTTGTATCGGTTCCACCCAATACTTATTAAGCACTCCTTGAAAATTCTTACTGTATTCAGAATTAGCCAGATAAGTTTTCAATTGTGACAAATTTTTCCAGTGGTTTTGCATGGTGATCTTCGATTTATTTAGAAGCCCCAAACCAGATATCTTCTCTGCCATCCTTCTGATATTTTCAGTGGTGTCATCTCGACCTGTTGCACTCTCAGTTAAGCGCCTGAAAATACCAACAACAACAACAGCAATAGTGATGAAAATAACATTATAAAATATCAAATGTACAATGATTGTGATACGTAGTTCGAATGAAGACAAAAATGTTGCTCAACCGTACATGAATTTCTGAGGAGACAATTTCGATTCATTATGCAATAGTTACATTCATCGACAATGCAATCAACAATATTTATATAAACGTGATAAATATAATTTACAATAAAACTGAATCACTTTCACAAATATAATTGTATAAAACATAAATTGAATCATCAGTCATCCTTGTACCACATTCACCATAACCTATATAACTCAATCCAATTTACTTTTATTTGCATCAATGTTTGTTTCGTGACGTGATCGATCTCGAATGTTCTATACTACTCTGATTTCGAACATAAAAATTGTAATGGTATCGAACTGGGATCCTCAAGGTGTTTTGAGATCACATACGTGTTATTATTGACTATCGTATATAGCCACAAAGTGTATACACACTCAGCTGATTTCCAAAACACTACACATCATAAATGTCATGACCGAATGTTTTCTGAAAATGAGACGAAAGTGTTGTGCACTCACCTCGTTAATGACACACCTCGACGATAATGTTTCACATGTTTACTCAAAACCATTCTACTACTTATGATTGACTTAATTAAATTTTTTGCACTGTAGTCAATATGTTTTATGCCCATCAAATTATTCCGGAAAAATATGTTCAATTAATTATGATAGCACTTGAATAAAGAGAATTATTTTTTTATTGGTAGTGTTGAATTGTTTGGTATGACTGTTGTTTTTCACTGAATTTATACGTAAACAAGCAATCACTTTTATAGTTTCCCTTCGTACACTAGGTGTATACCTTTATAATTGTGAATAAAATCGCGCGATATCGTGACGACGTTGATTCTTGGCACGAGTATTTATTGTTTTGCATGTGGATAATTGTCCAATGAGCTCAGAGCGCGGTTACTAATCTTATCAACGCCCAGAAATCATTCGACGAATTATCTGCTTGTAAATAACGTATGCCTTTGGCGGTGTACATACTTCTGACATGTATTTACTTTGGAAACGTGTCATGTGCGATGTAGGCAGTGTATTCACGTATGTTTTGATGTTTTTGAACTTTCGTGGCTACATCTCTACTACGCAATTATTAATGCAAACAGTGAATTACTAACTCACGTGTACTCGTGTATCAAAATATTATTCGTGATGTCAAATGTGAATTGCATTCGTCAGATGTCTCATGTTGTTTTTTATATGGAACCGAGAACGTAATAATCCCAGCGGAAATTAATATAAACAGAGATATTTTTGTGTAGAAATGAATTTTCATATATTTGACAATAGCAAAAATTTATTCGAAATCGATTGGATGCATGAAATTCATATCGTCTGTTTCACTGAATGCCCTCTTGAAATATTTTTTCACAAGTTCATGATCACCCTGGAAAGAACGAATTTTCATGAATGTTTTTCAGCGCAATGGATTTATATATGAATTGATTGAATTCAATGATAAGAGGGAACATACTTTAGCTTCTTTTCGTTTGAATTCATCCAAATTCAGGGTATCAAACAGTTGATGCAAGTTCACCGCCCAAATTTGTGAATTTGTGTTTACTATCCAAATGTTATCATCCACCAATGGCCCAATGACTAAGTTGTTATTCCTCGTCTTGTAAGATACGTTCCGAGAATTCATGAAGAGTTGTTCCTTATCAAGTTTCCATTCACGGACATTTTTTACTTTGGTTGTAGCTTTATGACAATCTTTCGTTTTCATATTATTATCACCAGTATTTAGATGTTCCATGTTCTGTATCATATTCTGCATCCTTTTTTTATTATTCTCGACATCCTCAGGAGTTAATTTTGATGATCTTTTTCTCCCAAAAGAAGCATTCAGTCTTTGGTCCTCAAGAATTTCTTGACGTCCAATTTCACGATATCGTTCACGTTCTTCTGGTGCTAATTTCTTCCATTTATGAGCGATCGATGTTGCAAGTGTTACGAAATCTATTCCAGGAGTTTCCTCTTTGACTGTAACACAGTTTGAGTGCATTAAGAACACATCGACGAATATTGAGTAGATAGGAATAAATTGATATTTACGTTGTGGTCCCATTTGTTCTGAAAATTTCAAAAAGCCCCTGGTTTTTGGATTAGTACTGACGTCGTGAGGTTTTTTCATTTTGTTTGTACCTTCACTGCTGGGTCCAAGAACTAACACATCTGTACCTCCCTAACGGAATCGAAGGGATGATAATCAGTACACATCGAAAAAAAATGGAATACTCAAATACTTGATTTAATAAAAGCGAAATTCTGAATTTATTCACCTTCAGGTTTTGAACATGTCCCTTACTCCATTGTGATTCTGTGACTTGGTTTGTTTGTTGCGGAGTATTTGATACATTAATCGTTTTCGGCTGAGCCATTGCATGTTCCAATTTATCCATGACATCTTGGACAACATCCGGATTTAGTACAGGAATCTGTTCAATTTCCTGTGTACTGAAATCTGGTCCCAAATCAACTTTAGGCATTTGACTCAGAGTTTCTTCCTTCAATAAAGACGGATTCAAATCACGAGCACAATTGATTATGTTCTCTTTGTTCTCTGTGCTCAGTCTTTTAATTTTGCTAGGTGTAGGGTCGCCTCTACTGTTTTCTATCTTCCGTTTTTTATCTTTCTTTTTATTCATAGTTTCTTCGTCGCCTCCGGTATCATCCATGAATTGAAGTGACAATTCTTCTGGTACAGCACATGCATTTACAGGCACAATCTCGTTCGTTTCCGCTATTCCATAATAATCAATCAACAACGTTTCGATAATGCATGAAATTTCATGATCATTTTTCAAAAGAACTTTCGTTTTATTCGGCTCTAAATTCACATCCACATAGGATGATGGGACTTTGATAATTAAGAAAAACAAAACTTTCTTCTTAGCTGGGATTTTTTCATCAAAATACTTTGACAATAGTGTGATTATAATTTTGTCAAACTCCTTATTTAGCACTGGTCGTTTGTTGATATAAATATGTGAATAAACTCTATGACAAATTAATGAAGCATCAACCAAGTCTCTCTTTGGCACGATCAATTCGATATTCACATTGTCTTCATTGTAATCCAGGAATTCATAATTACATATCACTTTCCTATTGAAAATATTAATCAAGCTCTCTTTCACAGTTTCCGTAGGTAATTTGGTGAATCTGTTGACATCATCAACTCTGAAATTAATTCTAATATGTGGTTGACAAATACCAAAATCTTTGAGCAGTGATTCAATTTCTTCAACATCTTGACTCGCACGTTTCTTATCACAAATTATTTTCCGTCGTACTGGGATATTTTTAAATAATGAAAATACTTGGACTGTCGTCCCTATTGATCTAGCGCACAATTCTGTTCGTTCAATATCTCCTTTATGGTTTATAGTGTAATATCTAGCAGCATTATCTTTCTCTGTCCTCGTCATAATTTTCACATCTGCAACTCGACATAGAGCGCTCAACGCTTCACCTCTGAAACCATAAGTGCCCAATGATTCCAAATCATTAAATCCTGATAGCTTAGATGTGTAGGCTGGCAATGCCATGAATGACGAATCAACTTCGGATATGCCTTTTGCATTGTCTCTCACTTCAATATAAGACAAGCCCTGTTCTTCCTGCAATATACAAATAAGTTTTCTTTTGAAAATATACCATCGTTCAGCTGTTGAAACAATCAAGTAAACTGAGCTTACAAGAATGATGTCGATACTGTTGGCCCCAGCATCTAAAGCATTTTCAAAAAGTTCTTTTACTGCACTATATACTGATGTTATTACCTGTGCAGTGGTTAATTTCTTCACAGTAGCTTTATCAAGTGGTGCAATTGACATATCTGTGTTTTCAATTCGGAAATAAAAACATATGATGAATGTACAATTGAGAGGTTAGAATTCACCCGCGTATTTTTTCAAATAGGAAAAGATGGCGTTGAGATTTTGTAAAAATTGTAAACACCGTCCCCAATCCACTCGGGACGTAGCCAGTCAAAAATGAATCGAACATTCCATCAACTGTTGAGTGATGCATCAGATTTATTCGTTTATATTACAAAATCATCGAATATATATGGATACACTTTTGCTTCTTACATAGCAGATTCTTTTCCAATCAGTATATCATAACATTGGTCTCAATAATAAATATTTCCTCAAATTTTCGATGAATAACCATCAAGACCTATGCTATAAATCATTACAGATCATTGGAAGCACAGAAACGTATACTTTGTTCAAGCGTGTTATGTATACGATTATCGATTGATACACAAATTCCCAGGCAGTAATGACATAATAAATAAAATAATATAAACTGTGCATGATCTCAAAGAAAAAAAAAACATTCATTGCTTCCATCGTATTCATATATATGTAATGCATTTAAAACAATTTTGTCATGTATAAAGATACTATCATTATATCACTATTGAACAATGCAAGTGTAGATGCCTTGGAAAAAACACATGCAGTTGTTTTCTTTTCCATTCTCAAGACAGACTAACTAAATGCTCTCGTAATTACATGTGTACACATATGAATACAATTATATATATATATATATCATCTCTAATTTTAAAATTACAAATTAATCTGAAAAGTATGCTCACGCCTTTGGCGTCAATCATTTACATCAGGAAAAATGATTTGTCCATAGAGAATTTCTTACAATTATAGAGCACATAGGAGTCCGAATGTTACATTAATTCATAATTGTTGATTAATCGAATGGTGACTGTTTATTCTTTCTTAGTTCTTGAATATAAAGCTCATTTTCCCGACTAGTTATTTTGCGACACAGCAGGTCGATTGTCTCTATTTGAAAATATAATTTGAACACAACAAGAATCGTTAACATCACGATTGAATTAATCATCGAGTTCGAAGTAGAATTAGAAAATATAAAAATAGAAATATGCACTGTAATGGAAAATGAGGGTTACGATGAAAAAGAGTTGAGATAGATGGGTAGATAGAAAGGAAAATAGAAAAGAGAGTGATAGAGAAAGAGCCAGATGGATAAAAGCTACATCAATTACAAATTTACATTAAGTTACTTGATATTACAATTTAACTGTTATCACGCGCGAATAATTGTTGGTGATATCACAAAGGCAAGAGATCAATTAGATTCGCGCGTGGTTGAGTAAGTCTCTCAGGATAGAACTCCATAAGTTTGTCAAAGAGTTCTGTGCGGCGTTGATGAAGATCACGCGAATATACTTCCGAATCAATTGTATCTGATGATGGTGATTCATCAGAAGCCCCAACGATACTCAATAACGCATGCTTCTCACCAAATAAATCTGATGCCAATAGTTGAAAATCTTTTGTTTGATTTTTATCATTATGATCGATGATCTCAGAAACATCTTTCTGCAAATATTCAAGAGCTTCTATAGTGCTCTTAAGAGCAAGCTCCTTGAATTTGTACTTTCTGATTAGTAATTTACATTTTTGGAGTATTTGTTTGTGAGTCGGACGACAAAGTTCGAGTTTCCAAAAATCATCAAGACGCAATTTGGGCAAACATGATCGGCCAGGATTACCTCCGAATAAATAATGAACTTTTTCCACACTGTCATAAACCAATTGATGAGCGAATCGTGGACATGGTTCAAAGTCCTGCATCTTACTCCAATACTTTTCACTAAAATGATCATTACGATGTATACATGTCCATGTGTTACTTTTTATTCGATAAACCCAGAACGAATTTTTAATATTATCGTCGCGTTTGTCTTTGTTCTTACTCAAACCTGATAGAACATAAATTTCACTCAATATAGGATCAATAGTAGCTCGTTGAGTGTAACCCGCTGCGGGTATATGAATGGAATCGTCATTGCCAAAATCTGTAACACTTATGTGTTCTATTTTAGTCGTATCGACTTCATAAGTGAAGAAGTCATTTAGATATTCTTTGCTTCTTTGACCAGCGAAAATGTAAAGTTTACGATCCAACGGATGAAATAGCATAGAATGGCCCACTCTTGATCGAATAACCGGCTGATTAGGTGGATTCGGTCGTGCAATATCAGACGCCAAAAGTTTCCACGTATTGGTTGGTACATGATATGAATAAAGTCCAGAAAAGACTGGCTCGATTGGGCTTATGGGTAAACTGTGGTCATCAGTACTAGTCGCAGATGGGCCGAGAATGCGTCCACCAAATACATAAATCATCCGATTTTCAATGTCCATACACATTTGGTGATCGAATATTAATTTGGGTCCACCCACGGCGCTCGTGTCTTCTGATATTTGAGTCCATTTATTTGACTCGATGTCATATACATAGAAATCACTTTTCAAATTATCAAGTGTTCGATATTGTGGATCTAAATATCTGCCCAATATAAAGAGTTGTCTCCTATCAGGATCAAGGCACATTTTATGACAGGATCGTGTTCCCGGTCCACCAACTCCTTCAGTATCTTTACAAATCAGCGTCCAATTTCCTGTCTTTATATTAAATGACCACAAATCTGATAAATCCTGATGACCGTCCCAACCACCGAATAGATAGAGAGTTTCAGCTGCCGAATCGAGTACCATTTGATGTCCACCTCTCATTCCAGGTCTTGGATCATCACATGTCACTTTTGTCCATTCAGCACGATATGGTTGGCTATTAATGTAATCATTCAACAACTCCGATGAAATTGCATTTGTTAAGAACTTCTCTGCCTCTGAATAATCACCCTTATTCACTAATATATCATACAAAATTGTGAGACGTTGATCTTCTAATTTAACATTCGCTACTTGACTGAGTGTTTCAACGATGTCAGGATGCTCAAGACGACGAAAATGCTTCATACATAGTCTTAATATCTCATTGTGAATGTATTGATTCATCCAATTAATGAAGGGTCGCAGAACTACTGGATCATCGTTCCCCATCAATCGAACGTACCAGATGGTAAAGTTGAAATTAGGTCCCCACGATTGTATTGGCATGATTTTTATGTATTTCACTGGCAAAGGAATTCTGTCGGAACCAAGTTTATATTTTATTTCAAACGTTTCTGCAACCGTATCGTTTTTCAATCCACTAGGAAAGATAAGAATAACATCAATATTTTGTTCAAGTGAATAATTATATCAAACACAGCGTATTCACGAATTCCTATACTAACCCTTTTAAAATCTCTGTCATATTTTCGTATTCCATACCACCATATATTTTAAACTTTTTCATATTACAAACATGAGTTTTCTCATACTTTCCAAATGTTATAGTTTTCACGAGTGCAGGTCGACGAAGTTTGAGTGACAAATACTGAAAATAGAATTGCAACAGAATGTTAACTCGTGTCGTTATGATTAAAATTTGTCGACTGTCTCACCTGTGGATGATGATCATGGTCAGAAGACCAACGTGAAGTTTGATCTTGCGGCTTATCTACGAGAATATTCCTGGAAAGCAGATTATGTAAACAAAAATATTCTATGACATACAGCTCTTGAAAAATAAGATGTGGAATTATGAATAAAGAAGAATGATTGCTTACTCTGGCAAATATGCAGGCGAAGAGCTCGAACATTGATATATCCTATACTCCAATACTTTACATTCAATTTCATCATCAGAAATATCGGAAGACGCCATATTATGCAAGTGACATAACCATAACCTTCGATACGTTGAAGCGAGCGGTCCTCGAGCGATTTCGAAAATGAAGCAATGTGGAACTATAAAAGTCGAGCGTCACAATCGGTGTTATTGTCTTGCTGTGTATCGTTTTTTCAGTTGTCTTCTTCAGATATTCAACACCCAGATGATAAATAAATGTGATAAGTCCGAATGTCGTAACAAATCGAATCAACCGACGGTTAGAGATAAGCTGGTTACAGAGCTCCTTTCGCAACACCTCTCGACATTGTCCCCTGCCATGTCCTACTCACAGCGCATGCGTTTATTGTAATTTTCCATCCAGCTTTATGCATATATGCGCAATTCGAAGTGCTGAGTGAGCACAAACAACTCAATAGGGCGGAATTTAGAAGTGAGTAGTGAAGCCGAGTTAAGATCCGATAGGAACTCTTTGGTTGGTTAATCTATACCAGCGAACACCGGCTGGGTGTGCCACTCCTCTTCATGAATTCATCTTTTCGGCGAACAATTGGAATGAATATTCATGAGACAGTGCAACGCGATACAACCATCACCCTAATAACCCTGGTGGAAGTCAAAAATAGATCATGGTGAACTTATCTTATTGTCCCTTTCTCTCTATTTTGTCGTTGACACCGGTAATAACGGAATAATATTTTCGAATTCCGGCGCTCAAAATGGCAACCAACTGATTAGTATCGTGGGTAGCCGCCAGACGTAGAGATTAACATTGTTGTTCTCTCTTTCTGAAATTGTTTTTGTTTTTCTCTCATATACTTGATAATAAGTGATAGGAAGGTGGGTTCGAATGTTCGAATTATCACAAAAAAAAAATTGTTATACTCGACGTTGTTACAGATGATTTGGAGACCACTTTTGTTCCGGTCATTACGATCATGTCGTGCTGGAAAGGTTAACTACAGTACTTTGCCGGACGAGTTGGTGTTCTTGAAGAATGGCATGGTAGTCTGTTGGCATCCAGAGCCAAAATTTCCGTACGAATTTTCAAAACCACTTCCAGAAGTAGTACCAGAACCTCAAACGGTTCTGAAAGTTACTGAAGATCAGGCGTATAAATTGTTCAGAGTAGAAAAGCCGATAACAGTTATTGTCGAAGAGTGTGCCAGGTTAACTCATACGACGAAGCACATTTGGTTCCCACGATCGAGGGATAAGAAGAATATAAGAATTGCACCAGACAGAGCTTATTTATGATTCTTTTGTGGTAATTGAAGAAATGCAATTGGTTGTCTTATGCATCGTAGATTATATTGTTCGTGGTGAATAAAAAAACTGTATATAAGTCAGTCATTCGGGCATTTACTATCATTTATATTCCAACATAAATATTTTTTTTGGTTCGGACTATATTTAATACGATACTAATTCAAAATCTCTCTTTAAAAAATATTTATACTCTCTGATATCCACTATAACAATTATTGATTGCTACTTACACAAGCTCGTGATCACATTTCCAATCTGTTATTTGATGATTTCATCGATAGTCATGATTTTTGATAAACACTCGCGATAGTTTCTTAGCTATTTTTTTCGTTTCGAGAAGATATATACCTAGGACAATTCATTCTATATTTCGTGGGAATTGTTGACTTTCACCAGCATGCATTAGAATTTCCATTGCTTTGTACAATAAATATTTTCCAAGAGCTATTCTCTCTTTATGAGTCATCGTTGCTGCCGATCCGTAATATGTTCCACGATGACGATTACTCAAATGGTTAGTGCCGAGTGCATCGATCATAGCAGCTTCACGTATAAAAGCTTCTTCTTCCATAGAATTCGGGAACACTTGATGACAAATAACGCCTTTGTTATCACGCCAGATGTTCAGAATTCGTTGAATTTTCTCATTACCTTCTTGAGAATTGCGATCTTTAGACCATATTTTGTGAGACTCATACAGATGTTGGAGAGGACGTGCACTTTTTCCTTTTCCGACATAGAAAATTGCTTTTAGAAATATTTTCCATCGTTCAGCGAGGCATAAATCGCGCCCCTGGCGTGGTAAATCTTTTGTTATCCTCGGATCCAGGAGTAGGTAATTGAATGATGTCCTTGCCATACCTCCACGGTATCTTCTCTTATTATCTGGCATTTTATATTCATGCAATGCTGATTCCTCTAATTGTCGGTAAAATTGTGACTTCATTACCCAATTGGTGGAAAGTAATGAATTTGATATTGTTGGACTCCTCGGAATTTCTGTGTGTGATTGGGATTCCACTACGCCGTCATTCAAGTTAATCGTATTGTTTCGTTTCAGTTTGTAAAGTCGTTTGAGGTACACATGATATGTGGTGTTCGTTATAGGTCCAGGATGATCACCGAGTGCAATTAATTGGTCTCGGAGACTTGCATTGCTGACAATGAATTCGCCATGCTTGAAAATTCTATCGAATTCACGTGATGATCTCTGTGAGATTTGACTAGCAGCAGTTGACAATTCACCTATGGGAAGAATTGAACACGGAAGTTACATGAAGATCATGTAGACAGGGAGTGCTTGGATATATTGACAGGATTCATTTTTATTATTCACCTTGCTCATTGCACCAAGTTGATTCATACATGGCTCGATTCATGTCCTCACTCTTCCTGCAACAAACAATAATTTATAACTATCGACAACTCAAGACTGCGTTAGTACGTGGGAAGCAAGACGTGATTTTATCTTATCGGAAGCATCGCTCAGATTGCGAATTGATCATAAAAATTTAGAAAATCATGATAAACTCACGGTATTACTCGCAATCGACGTTCCATGAAAGCGACATCCTGTTCTGCATCTACATATGCGTACTCTTCATCTACGCTTATGAGTGTGTCCAGGCTCGACCTAGAACTTCCAAGATAATAGCTCATATACAAATTATTGAAATTTTTGACGATATGTATTGAATTGATTTACAAACTTGATAATCGATTCCATTGGAGTTCTATAGTCTTCAGTATTGCCGCTATCCGTGGATTTTTTTACGTTATCGCTATTTATCTTCCCTCGATAAACGACATCATCGAGAGACATGTCGCTGGTTTTTTCACTGTGGAGCGATATCTCTGCTTTTTCCGTGGACGTATTATTTCTTGACAAATTCAAGGAAGTTGATGAATCGTCGAAGATTTTGGAAATCGATGCGGACGGCGTTCGTCCTTTGTCTTTATAAATTGAATCTATTTCATCCCATAGTTCTAGTTCGTCATTCAAGTCAGATTCAGATTTGACTGACTGATATTGATAGCATGCTGAGGTCGGACGCGATGATCCAGGACTCTCTAAATATGATTTAATACTCTCACTTTTTGTTGGAATATTTCCCACAGTCATATGTAACTTTCCTTTCTTCTCAGTCTTTGATTTGTGGTAATTAATGCATTGGTCATTATCATCATCAATTTTTCTGTGATCAGTAACATCATCGAGTATTTCCGACTGATGTCCAGTATAAGTTTGCCTTAATCCAGTTTTCGTGGAACTCTGATCACGTACTCTCTTTCTATATGAATTTTCCAATTCGCACCTCTCTCGATTAAATTTCCGTTTTGGAGTAGAACTTGCGCTTTGAATTGGTGATAAGCCAGCAGTTGATGATTGTTCTGATTCAGAACTACAATCAGTATTTTTCGATGTCAAATATTTTTTTGTCCAATTTGGAGATTTGTCCCTCTGTTGATTCGTCGTCGTTACTCCATTATGCTTTTTACCTGGAAATATTTTGAAGTTTGGTGACTTACTCACGATTGATGTCTCGAGTAATGGTGATTCAATCGCTTTTGCTTTTAAGTTGAGGTTGTTTTTGAAGTATTTCGGCTTTGGTAATAAACTGGAGAATTTATTTATCTCATGATTTTTGTCTCTATTTTTTCCGGAATTGTAGTTCTTCAATTTTCCAGTTGATATATCAAATGAATTTGAGAGTCTGTTAGTAATTTTACCAATTAGGATCTTCTCATCTGTCACATTTTCTCGCTTAACATCGAATTTGCATTGATCCAATGCCAATATTGGCGATATTTCTTCGCACTTCACGATTTTCGATTGACCTCGACGATATGTGATATTCTCATTCAATTTTGGTGAATAATCAGTAAAACTTGAGTTCGTTCCATCACATTCTGAATTGTAGGAATTACTTGTTGAACATTTGAATCTCTCAGCTTTCATGTCTTCTTCTGCTCCATTCTGTATGTCATCCGTGAGATCGATCTCTGAAGGAACATATTCAGCAATCACATTCCCCCGATTAACCAAAATTTTTTCTAACTTGATTTTTATTTTTGGTTCAGTCTTTTCCTCTTCATCGCCACCATCATCGTCATCTTGGCATTCTTCACAATACATCCCTAAGACTCTTATGGCATTATAATATGAACCGTTAAATGCATAATGAAATGGACTACGTCCATCATCATCAAGACATAAAGGATCTCCACCATTTGCCAATAACAATTCTAGAATTTTCACACGTCCCCATGCAGCAGCAACATGAACTGGAGTCATACCATCAACTGATCGAACATTTGGATTACCGCCATGACGTAAAAATAGTTTCGTTACAGTTTCGGCAAACGTTTCGGATTTATTGCCGATCACCAAATGAAATGGTGTGACACCATGTAAAGGAAGCAACACATTAGGGTCGGCATCTTTGTTTTCAAGTAATGTTGTTACTTGTTTTATATTGTTGTCTTCCAATCCATCACAGAGAGATGATGCCAAAAATAATCCTCCCTTTGCTTTCGGCGTGAAAAACATTGTCCGTAATTGTTGATAAAACTATCTATGAGAGTAGTTCCTATTAATGAACAAAAGGGAATATCTCAACACTGCCTTTACTTATCAATGTATGAATGTGTAGATGAATAAAATATTGTTACCGCTCCGTGTTATATATCGGCCACTAAATTTTTCGAATCTCCATCGGTCGCCTCGGTAACTTCATGCAAATTAGAGGTTATTTTTTTGTATTGTTCGAACACATTGTTGAATTTTGAACGTAAACAAACAGACGAGCTGTTGGATTGTAGTTGACTAATTCTCCGACAGGTTTCTATCACGACGCCATTTTGTAATTGTGGCGCCCGATTTGAAAAAAAATCGATTCAATCGTTGCTACGGTAATGATTCATTGTGTATTTTATCGACTCAACTTTTGTAGTTGATTTATTTCCTGAATTGATTATAATTTCGGATATTTTAATAATGTGTGCAATAGAACTGTATTAGTATAGATAATTGTACAAAAATGTACTCTGACTATCTCTATGGTGATGATGATGAACATATCACTGGATTAATTGTGAAGCCACCAGTTGTGCAAGAATCATCACCAATATACATCTCTAAATTTCGTAAATCGGTTCAAGAAGAAGTAGCACGTGATAAATATGATCACAAGACTCTTGGAGTGATGAGAGTATCATTGAATAAACCTGACCAATTTCTAAGAAAAAATTCGGGGGTTCATCCACAACGACCTGAAGTAAAACACAAGCATTATCGTCGACCAGATTATCAACATAAATTGCCTGCATGGGAGCCCGTAAGGCTGTCCAAAACGTCAGATAAACCTTCAGAGGTGTCAAAAAATTCTCGAAACTCGGGAAAAAATTTCAGAAAAGAGAATATTCTCAGCATAACAAAACCACAAGCTCGAACATCCAAATCTTATCAGCAAACTGGAAGCCGGAATAGTTCTAATCTCCCAAAGTCAGCAGAACCAATATTAATCCCTGCTAATCGTCAATGTCACTCGGCAAAAGATGGTCTATTGGCGATTCAAGGAGCAAAACCAAAACGTGCAAGTGGAAAAAAAGTTCGCGCGAGATACTTAGATCGACCAACTCGAACCAGCACAAACTCGAAAAATGCAGGAGAGAAAAAATTGACACAGGCTAATAAGCCAAATAGCGTAGAACCTCGAAGCGATTCGGCATCACAGATAGAATCAGTGGTAGCTAAATTCAGAAAAAACACAAAAATACAACCGACAGGACGTTATGTCACCGATGAGGAACGTGCCGAGCTCATTTACGTAAGTTAATACATTTGAGAAACCACAAATTGTCATTGACGTCCATCATTATCTAAAACAGGGAATGAAGAAGAAGTGGGATGAACTGATGAGACAATTCCAGGCACTGCCATTTCTCGCTGATACACCGCCCAAAGCCAAACGAAAATCAATGATGGAAGAAAATCTCAAGCGATTGGAGAAAGATATTGATGAGATAGAACGTCATCCGCATATTTATGTATATGATGATGATAATGAAAAAAAAAGTTGAGGTAGACGTCATCACTTCCATAATAAATTGGGAAAATATATATAATCATATTTACAAGAAATGAAGGAATCGAAAATTATAAATTGTTTCACAGTTCTTGCCACGTTTCAGTTATAGTCTCATCATTCTTGTTGACAACCAATGTGAAAGTATCGGCTGTTGCAGTACGGCGTTTTTTGTTGCGTTTTTCATCAACCGCAGAAGTTTCACTCTCTTGTGATTTGTTTCCTTGCATCTCCCATATAGGTCGAATAGATAGATTTTTGCATTTCTCCTCCAATTCATCGTTAACACCTTTCACTCTACTGTCGTACGTGGCAGGGACATCACAAAAGAGACATCTCACATCTTCATAAACTTCGTCCAATAGAGGATGAAAAATTCTGGCACAGACTGGACAATTTCGATATTTCAGGCAGGTTATTTGTAGTAATGTCAATGCACATCGCGGAAGTTGATGGCCATCTGGACAGCTTGGTGTATTCCACGGCAATTCAGTAACGGCTTTACCGCACAAGTTGCACCTTTCTACTTTGATTAGGTCCATATTGTCTGTTGCTGTCAGAGCGTGTTTCGCTTGTTTCACAATCATATTGTTTCCATCATTATTATCACCATCATCTTCATCATCGTCATCATCCTCGTCGTCATCATAATCATCATCATCTTCTTCACCAGCAAGGAAGACTTCCAGATAAAGGCGTAAAAAATGGATAGAAAGACGCATATCGTCAGTCAACTTATCGTTTTTCGACAACAGAATCATATAGGATGAAGCGCAATGAACAAAAACTAACGGCTGTGCTTCTGATATTTCATTAATGGTAGTTTCGACTTTTTTCATCACTTTTTTTTGCTTCAGAGTTTCAGCTATCAATGTCAACCACATAATATTACGAAGTTGATATACAGATAATGATTCAATTTCTTCTGGAATATTTGGCAAATGCTTTTCCGATTCTGTTTCTTTTGCTGCTCTTATTCGAATTGTTTCGAAACAATCCCATAGGATAGAGCCCTCATTTTTACACAATGCTCTCCATGGGTCCCACCTTTCACCTTTGAAATTGAATATCTGTAACGTGGTTGGTTCCCGGTTTACCAAATGATCATACAACCCAGCAGGGACTGCGATGTTGATGAATATTACACCACTTGGTGAACGCGCCAAACCCAAATACTGGACATTCGATGTTTTTATATCGCAGTCGATAGGTTCATGAATCAATCTGTCCATCCTATCAGATTTAATTTGATACATTTTTGCATCTTGAGTGGTTACAATCATACAGTCGTCCTCGATCAATTGTACCCCTACGAATTGGAAGAATTAGATTTACGGGAACACAATTCTAAATGACATGAAATATTTACCTGTGATACCAAATGTGGGAAGTTGTATATGTCGTTGTTTCAATAGTGTTCCTGCATAATTGACAGTCATTACAATAAAGAAAAAACTCTTTATAACAACTACGTTGATTTCATCGTGAGTTCGTGATATTTCCTTCATGAAACTGACAGGCATCCTGTCTGCACTGTTGAAGATATGATTTTCTGAAACCTTCTCATCCAGACAGAAAATTCGTCCATCATGGAAACCTATCAATATCAAATATTTTTCCAGATCCAATCTGATCCAAAGCAATTTCGTGATTCTCCCATCAATATTAAATTGTTTTCTATTGATGACTGGCGGTTCTGTCTTGGTTGGAAATTCTGGAAGTCTTTCTATTTTCCAGATGACTAATTCACAGCTGCGGTACGCCGTGACAAAATAAGAGAAAGGCGTCGAGCAATTTGATTGATACAATTCACTCCACGTAATAGCCGTAGCTTGTAGTCGTCTCAGGTTATTTCTGAATGTTTGAGCATCCAGAGAATTAACTTCGATGCTTTTCGGATCAATCTCCAATTCATTACTAACAATATTCCACCAAGATTCTGTCAGATTAATACAAGAAAGCCAATTGATCCCGCATTTCACTGCCAAATCAACAGTACCGGCTGAAGTCAAAATCCCAAGCACACATTTCGACGGTTTCAATAATTTCATTGGTGACCAAGAAACTGCAACGACTCTTGGTACAATTTCATCTTTGTCAGCTAACTTGGGAGTCAATCCTTCATCTAACATTGACGAGTACAAATCTTCACGGTTGAATGTATTCAATAATGAATTAATGATGCCTAAGAAAGGCTTACTGGGGAGAATATCTGATGGATAGATGAATGATCTCTTGAATTTCGGCGTGGCATGAACGCATAATGGATTTGGCTGCAATTCCTGAAACAAATCAATCATCACATACAATAACTAACTGACATATCTTCAACTTCAGAATAATATTTCATAAATAACTATTTACAAATATATGTATGCCCCTCGGTGTTATTAATGATATTTGGTTGTCGTTCGACCAATCAACAGAAAAATATGAAGTCACCAGTTCTTGAACTGATAAATTACAAATCTCACGTGTCTCCATTGTATTTCATTATCTATCCAGTTAACAAAATTAAATCCACATGAGTTGGTCAGTGATAAACCCATCCGACATACCAAATATTATCGAACATTGTCATCTACATATCACAAGTTGGAGATGATTATTTTGTTGTTCCTTCTCAAGAATGATCCCTTTAAATCACCCATGCATACATGGTGAGAAGAGAAAGCATGGTAAACACCATTTTTAAATAACAGCGCATGCGCAATGTATTCACTTGAAATATCGCCTTAACACACGGCCATTTGGCGCAGCAACGGTTTCTGATGATATCATCCGTTCATATGAGAACGGATTGTTCGAACACCCCTGCATTCACATTTTACTCTACTTCCGGAACACCTGTGCGAGAGATGTTTTGTTGTATTATCCATACGTGTGTGCATCTCACAGTAGGGGGCGCGTGATTTTTTTTTTAATAATCCATGTCCAAAATGGCGTGTGTGTTGTGAAGTGGTATATTTGGTAAAGAGCAGGTGAGTTAAAAACAAAATTGAAATTAAATATTGTTACACAATGAAGAAAAGATGTTAAAATAAGGTTGGGTGCAATGAGACAGTTGTAATTGTAGTGTGACACGTGGATAGAGAGTGGCAAAGGTGTGTTTGTGATAAATGATTGCAGTCGTGTCGTGTCAAAGCTATTACTATGTCGAGTTACGGTTAAATATGCCATGCCATGTCAAACATGATGGAGGGAAGAGAGAAAAAATACCATTGGACCACTCTGGATCGTGTTTTACTCATGGCAGTGCACTGTTTATTCCATTTTATGTAGTCCAAATATATTTCGTTTATCAATGTTTGTTTTCTTAATTGTCATGAATTTATTTCGCACATTCCCGCGGGCAAAAAACATTTCATGACTAACATTTATATTTGGATGTGTGGATGTATGCATATGTATTTTATTTTTTCTTCTCTTTTTTTTTCTACCTAACGTTTGATCCGACGAGTTCGAAACATATCAATGATTATGCGGTCACGGAAGCAACCTGGATAACAATGCTTAACGTTGCCTTGATGATAATCGTTTTATCATTATTCATTTATTTATTATTTTCCATTTTTTCCAGTATTTTTCATTACTTCATTTCTGTCACGAATATTTTATGCGAATGTCATGAGAAGATAGTGATTTTTAATTACGACATTTGTTTGTAAAATAACATAGCAAGATATGAACATATTTGTGATGTTTATGTTAACGAATTGTTTTTGCGCATTGGTTTTGTTTGATGATTTTTTTGCTTTTCGTGATTGTTTGAAAAATGTAAAAATAATATTTTGAAAATGCGGGAAATGAAATATAATTTGATGATGTATGTAACGAGAAATAGTTTTTATGTCGAAAAATTCACTCAAAACACTATAAGAACACAAAAGAAATGAATGTCAACAATTATAGTTCGAACACATGTGGATTTTTGGGTGAACTGAAGGATAATTGGCTCATGTGCGCATGGAACTGATCGAATTACATTGTTTTGTCATCAAATTTCTTATCACAACTTGACTGTAAAGCTTGGCTACCTTATCAGCATGATAAAGGCTACATGTTTACAGAGCACACGAAATTCCATCTGAGTCTACGATTCGGAGAGTTTTTTTTTTCTTCGATTTTTCTATGAACACCCGATAAAGATTAGGATAATATTCATGAATGATTGGGGGAATCGCCATATTACCCAATTTCATGAAGCCATAATTACCTTGAATTTTCGGAATAGCTAATCAATTTGTCGTGATACCATATGTAAAATGAGATGATAATAGTCATTAGTAACATCACAGTAAAAAATTGAATAAATTCAAGATATAGAATTTATTATAACGACTACATGTTTCACACTCAATTTTATAATGTTATGATATTAATTTTAGTTTAGTTATCATTCAACTTCCACTTGAATGACTTTCATATTTGCAATCTAAAGTAGACAATATTATCGTATTCATTCCATTGCAATATTATCATGAATACGTAATGTTCTATAGGCTCTGTTGTTTTGTACCATACGGAATTCATTTAAATCATACTATTGCAATTTTACTCAAAACTGCGATTGAAATTGGAATGATATAGATCCGGTGTACCTTGAACATATGTGACAGACGTATAAATGAACGATTGAACATGAAAGAGCATTTCACGTGACCACATAAATGTTTTTGTTTCTTTCATTGTTTTTACAGGCCGCAGAGTGTCCTGCCGACAGATAAGACGATGGCGCCACGTGAATGATTGAGAAAGCGCAGCCAAAGATCGACCTATAAAAACAAACCCTGAACAAGACAATGTACAATGAGCTACAGCGGGAATATGCCAGATTGGCATCAATATAACCCACCGCAGCATGGACGCACGTCGACAACGTCCAGCGGACAAAATGTTAATTCTAATCATCTATTTCTCTCGAATATAAATCCAACTGGATTGGACACAGTGAATTTATCAACAAACGAACGTCAAAATAAACACCAACAGCGCAATGAAATTAATTATCCCGGAAGAAATTATCCGACGACGGGAATGTCTGGGCAGAATTGTGCAACAAGCTCGTCATCGGGTGTCCACTCTATGGCACCGTTGTCGAGTTGTGTGGGCCACTATGGTACGTCACCATCGAGAAATCCGATGATAGAGGGCATGGCTGCAACTATGGACCCACGTTTAGCACCACCTGTAGTTCCATTGAATGAAACTGATTTATCACATCGTAATAATCCAATGTCATTCAATCCCCCGAACAATCAAACAACGTCATCAAGTATGAGTGGGATTCATGGTAATATGACATCACAAACATCACCAGTAGGACCAATGTCACCTGGTAGACAGGGTCCGCCTTATGGTGCGTGCAAAGGTCCATGTTGTCATCCAGATGCCAGTCTCGCTGCTTATCAACATTGGGAAAAATATGGTCATTACCAGACCAACACTGCCTATAGAGATAACATGCGACCCAGCCACTATCCCATAGAAAATCGTCGTTATGCACCGCCAGATATGAATATCCGCAAAGACTGTATTGATAATAAAGAGCTCGTCGCTTCCGGTCCATTTGGTGTTGATAATCGTCGAAATTATCCAGAATACAAATATCGTAAAGACTTATCAAGGAACTATCCAACGTCTGGTCTACTTCAAACTTATCCGATGCAAAATTATAATTTTTCTGATTATCAGAAGTGTCCATATTCGGTCAAAGATTATTTAAGACGCGGAAACACAAATGGCCCAACGATGAATTCTCAAACTTCGCCATTGATTCCTAAATATCCTGAGCAACAGAGTTTGATGGTTCAACAAAAATATAATAGTAAGCAATTATCATATCACAACGGTGTGCAGCAGAGCACTGTACCGAATACAAGTACCGCTAACTTACCATCACCTCTACAGAATTCTTATTATAACACTCCAATACCACCGCGTGAAGTGCCACGAGATTTTTCACGTGATTATCAAGATACAAATACTGTTGCAAGTAGATTACCAACATCAACGTCCGCTATTCATAGTTCTTATCAAAAATATCATGTTTATCAACAAAAAATTGCTATGCAAAGATATTCGATAGAAAATCATCTCAGAATGATGTCGAGGATGCCAGGATATCAGTCGCATCCAAAATACCAAGAATACATGATGAAATACCGTGAATTGGCGAGACTGCAGCAAAATGTGGATTATCAAGGTCTACTCCAGGAATCATCGAAACTCCCGAGTCCTTCAGGTGCACAAATAGCACCGATTAATTTACAATTTGATCAAAATGGCGTTCTGATCAATTCCAATTACAATCCTGGTCATTTTTCTGGGATGCAAAATGTCATCAATCCTCTTGCTAATACTGACAGTCCAGAGAATCATGACATGAATCCAGCGAATATGATGAGTAGTGGATCGATTGAACAACAAAATCACTTTGTTAAACATCCGGAGCAATCGTACAATTTGAATCGCGATGCTGAGAATATACGTCTTGCTGATAAATCAACACAAGATCGATATTTGATGCAAAAAAATAGTGAACATTCTGAGCAGTTTGAGAATCTCATTGCTGGTGTCGATGAATTGAATAGTGTACAACAAATGACAACTGCGGTTGATACCATGGCAACGACGACAATGGCAATTGATAATACAAATCCAAAACAATTTGCCAATAAACCCGAGTTAGATGTTCGACAATTTTTGGCGACATGGGATGAGAGCGAGGATGAAGAAGCTATGGCTACAAATCTGTCACTCACCGCAGTGGATGATTCATCACCACCAACACCACCTAATCATTCTCCCCTTATGGAAGCTAATAATGTAGAGGTAACAGAGAAATCCCCGGAAGTGGCGAATACAGCGGAAAAAAGTGTAGAAGAGGCTACGATTGTTGATGCAAACATTGTTGTTGATGACAATATGGAAAATATCGAAGTAACTGATTTAAAAACAATTGAAGAACTTGCTAATTCTGGAACAATTGTGCAGTGCATTCAAACTGATGTTGATGACATTCCCACGATTCATATTGTCGATCGTTTGCCTGATGAATCTGAATTGACAACGATACAAACCGTTTATGGCGATGTTTCTTCACTGACAATCGAGGAAATTGCCAAGGCCCCGATTGAAATCATAAATGAAACATCTGAGGGCACTGAGACCATAACTTTATATGAAGCAGATTCTGGTGTTTGTACTAAAAATCCTGAGAGCAATGATTTACCAGAGGATGATGGTGTCGAACATGAAGCAGTTGTTGAAGCGAATGTGGCGACTATTGATGATGAACCGTCGAAGAGGATCGATGTATCAAATACCCCACCCGAATCAGTTGAGAATCAATCAGAAAAACCAGAACTTGAACTTCCTTTTAATAAATCATCGACACAATCTGAAGATGTCGTCGATAATTCAACACAAGGAATTGATTTAACAACAAAAAATCAAGCGAATGGTGAAAGATCAAATTTACGGAAGCAGCACAGTTTTGCCAGTGAAGAATCACATAATCCAGATGATATCAGCTTACCAGATCTACCAATGTCGGAATGTACGCCAATATCAACAACATTGAATACGCCTATTCATTCCGATAGTGAAGAGTCCTCAGATCATGTCGCGAATCTTGAGATATCTACGAATCCCATCGAAATTGTTCGTAATAGTCCAATTATCAGTTTCACTCATTCGCCAATTAAAATTGATCCCTACGGTAATTTAGAGAATGACAGAATATCACAAAAAAGGCCACATGATTCATTGGATTTTGATTTCCACCAAGAAGAGAGTTCTAAAAATAAATACACTGACAATATTGACGATAAATCGACGGAAGACAATTTTGAAATGACTGAGAGGTCTCAAAATATTGTAGAGCAGTCGCTGGGAGATCAAACTGGAGTGCAGAACGAAGATCCTTTAATTACTACAAGAACACCGATGGCAGATCAGTCATCGGACAAGGAAGAAGAATTTTATCCTTCTTCCGACCCACTTGTTGGAATGGGACAGAGTCCCAGCATGGTGGCAAAACAGAATCCCACAAATTCGCCGGCTGTTAGGAGAGAATGTTCGAATGATATAATACCAACTGGCGAGTGTGCGGAAGAAGATCTGGAGAGCAATAATGTTGGAACACCGGTCAGTCAAATTTTATCACCAAATGAAATTGATACCGGTAAATGTCCCTCAATCATTGACACAGAAGACTTTCAACCGTCTGACGATCTCGATAAGTTATGTAATATGTCATTAGATGATGCTTGTATGATGTCACTGATGAATGAAGATGATTCACGTGAATCGAGAATGCAATCAACGACGTTAGATGATCATTCCTTCACGAAAGTGATGGATAACATTTTACCCATCAGTGATTTGAATGTACTCCAATCGTCTGATGATGAGGCAGACAAAGATGACGATGAGGCTTGGGTTGAAGTGAGGTCATTGGACGAAAGTCTCATACCGGAGTCAGGTGTTAATGAAGTGGTAAATAGTACTGAGAAATGTACTGAAATATTACCAAATAATCATGAGCAAATACGTCTGAACGAGGAGATAACGGAGAAAATTGATAATCTCAATACTATTGACAAAACATCGAATCACCAAAAGACTGTTATTAATTGGTCCCAATATACGAAAAGTAAAAATAATTCACAATTGGATGATCATTCAACAAAGTCAAACGACGAAAAAGCACGTGAGGATAGACCAAAATATGTTCCGTCAATTTTTGACGTTTCTGGCGACTCACAGAGCATAGATTTTGATAAATTTGATCGTGAAAAACGAGAAATTAATAATGTAGAACGATTAAAATCTACGAAGGAGTACAGACAGGAGAAGTCATGTGATAAATTATTCCGTATTGAACAATATAATAGTGACAGCCGTAGTCAAAGTAGTATATCGAAAATCAGTGATTGTTCGACGATCAAGACTAAAATGATTGAACCTTACATGACGGCTACACGTGATATCAGCCCCGAGAAAACAATTGTAAAGATGTCGATAGAAAATTTACATAATGATAAGTCAGCAAACTTCAATTGTGATACATTGCGATCCTTGGACAATTACGAAACCTCTTGTACAGTGTCCAAGAGTTTTCATCGAACAAACAAGGACACCGAAGTTCAGATACAAGTGGAAAAAATAAATATGGAACAAATGAGTGATGATGATGGTGGATTTGAAATCAAGATTAATGTATCGCGAAGTGAGAAAAAACGCCGCGGTAGTGAACAGTCACAGAATAAATTGAATGAAATGACTGAAGTGATACGAAAACGTGCCTTGTTTTTATCCGACACATCAACCCATTCATACCCTGCGAGTATTTTTACTCAACGTCGTTTGTCAATGCCCGAGGAATTGGAGCCAAAGCGGCCTAGAAACATAAGCAAAGATATGAAAAGGCGACACAGTGGTGGACATAATTTTAGATCGTATTATCGACGATCTACTGATGAGAATTCCACAGATTGCAATGAAGAAATCCGGAATTTTGATATTGTCAGTAAAAATTTTACATTACCAATAATTTCTGAGAAAGAAATATCGCGTGCGAAGGATTCGGATCAAATGAGTATGAGCGTAACTGCACCACTGTCATCACAGGATGAGTCACAAGAGTCACATGCGTATGAAATTATACCATCAAGCAGTACTCACAATGATAGTCGACTACACAGTGATGACGAAAGTATTTTCAGTGAAGTTCTCGAGAAATCCAAAGACTCTAGACGGAAATCTTCAATTGATACAATCGAAGCGAACATTTCTCGATCTAACATCGATGATCTATCGAATATTGTCACCACTTCTTCTTTCGATATAACCCCGGGTCCATCCAATGCATCTTTCAGTGATCCATGGAACAAACCAAGTTTCTTTGCAGAATCAGAATCAATACTTGATTTTGATAATTTCGATGTAGCACCAAATGAGTCTTGTGAGACATCAGATCTTTTGAGAACTGACGATGACGAGATATATTCGAGATCTGGGAAAGAAGTGCGCAATAAACGTCTCGATGACATCGAACGCTATCGAAATCCATATTCCACATCTAAATCTCACGTTGAAGATGCCATGGAGATGAATCTGAATACAGTTCCTGTTTATCGAACCAAAGATGGCAAAATAACGTGGAGTCCCAACCCACGTTATACATATAAAACATTGATAATGCATGCGCGGCAGCGAGAAGGTTATCCACCAGTTGAAGATATTCATTACTCGTCCAGATCGTCGAGGTATTATCATGAAAGAAGTTCCTATAAACGAAGACAAGAGTCGCCGGTAAATCAAACAAAACCATGGAATGACAGTTATAATGTTAAAAAATTTAAAATGCCTATAGAAAGACGTCGATTTGATGATTCGGAATGGACGAATACCACCTGTAGATCAATCAATAACAGATATGATAACAGACGACGTGAACGAAATACCGAAACGGACTGTGCCAAAGATGATCGGAGTAAACTCTATTCTGATATATCTATGCCACCAAGTCTTTGTTCAATTGATTCCTCATTCAAAGCTCAACATTATCGATACTCACCGGCCGTTATATTCAATGTAAAACAATTAGAGAAACAACAACGTAATAACTTTGAATCAGAAATGCCGTTGCGAACGAAGAACAATTCGAATTTTGATGGGCAGTGTACAATACAGAATACAATTGGTGATCCGTTTACGTATCATAGCTCAGGATGGAATAGTAAGAATCATGATGGCACGAGGTGTAACGAGTCTACGAAAATATTTAATGGTGAAGAGCTGGAATTATTTTCGAAGAATTTACCAAATGTATCATCAGAAGTGGTTGCGAAACAGTCAATAGAGAGCGTAATTGAGAGAGTTTCAAAGCCTGATGTCAGGTTTTCACCATTGCAGCATAATTTCGTAACCAAAGAAAATGAGAGTGAAAAGAATGAGAATAATTGGATAGTGCCACATTCAATGACTGTAACAATGACCGATGACGAATCCAAAGATATATCCAGGAACTCGATGGTGGTAATGAAACCACCAGCAAGCGTTGATGTGGAACAGGATTCGCAGGCAATGCTCACTGACAGTGGGCTTGCCTCGTCAACGTGTACAGAAGGTGGTAAAGAACCGAAACGTGGTACTGGACAATGGGAAAGAGCATTACGTCATCATGATAATGAGGTGGAAAGTCAGAAAAATAGTTGTGCAACATCTAGAAGAGTTGAGCATGTGGTAGAAGATAAATCTGATACTTTTAATCCTGAACATAGCGTGAATGCAACAGAAACTTTTACCACGTCAGAAGTTAGTCATCAATCCAAGCCTGTGGAAATGAAATCAATTGATGACTATAATGATCGATATCGAAATGACGAAGAGATAATTGGTGATAAAAAACGTGATTGTATTCCGATTGAGAATGAAAAGCCGAAAAAAAGTGTAGATATAGCGAAACTAACTGAATTATTTTTATCAAAAAATTACAGTAGAAATATCGAAAGCAGTACATTGAATGGGCTGGACTTGGCATTCTCTTCTCGACAAATACCAACGAAAAAGTCATTAACACCAATCAATACTGAATCTACTGTCGATAATTTGGAAGAACAGTCGCGTGACGATGTGTCGAAGCCAGCGTCTATTTTTAATAAAGAACACGGATCAAAATTATCAAATGTGATGAAATCAGATGAGGGACCATCGCGACGTGCATCGAGTGACGGAGTTGAAAGTAGAAAACGAAACAATTCATTTTTCGAACATATCACTAGTTCTGTCGATGCAGCAATGTCAATCTCAGTTGCTGAAACAGATTCTATTGCTGATAGAAATATTTTTGATAAAAATATTGGAATAGAGGACAGTCATGAAGCCGTCGCGAAGCCAAATGACAACGCAGAATCGAGCGTAACAAATCGTTTAGTACCAGAAGTCTTGACACATAGAGAAGAATACATATTTGAAAAACCTGAAATTCCGCTCATACGTTTTGGCCCATTCAACAATTCTGCTCAAAAAAATAATGATATTGAGAATAGTGAAGTCTCTACGGAATCTGAGTCGCACTATGATGATACGCTTAGCTCAACTCAATTTGGAAGTGAGTGCGCCAACTCGAAATCCAACGAAACTAATATAGCATCAGTTACCGGCGTTAATTTTCTATCTGCCTCCAGTCAAGAAGCAATTGACGCTACAGATCTCAATCAGGTACGGAAAAATCTAGCGTTGTGTGCGCTCAATGATACAACAGCAGCAAAAAATGACCAATTTCACGCTGACGTTGTGAATTCTTCGCAAATTATCGATGACAAAAAGCTCAAATGTGTAGATATAAAGAAAGAAGAAAATAGTGGGAAAATATTGACGTTCTCTGGGAGAATATCAAGTGAAAGTGAAGACGATTCTAATGCTCAAGATGGTTCACCAATCGGGAATGATAATGCTGCCGTAATTAATCTGAGTACAAAACCTGAAAAGGAAACAAATAGGATTTTGAATTTTTCTGGCCGAATCCCAAGTCCTGAGAATCAGTCGGAATATCATTTACCAAAGCAAACATTAAATGCTGGTGAGAATAGGATACCGAGCTCAAACAGTCTGACTGTAATTGATGAGAAAAATTTAACGTTTGCTGGTAAAATACAAACTGAGCAGTGCAAATCACCTTGCATAAGTCCGCCAATAACTGAGAAAATCCCCAAATTTATAATAAAAAAGACTGACAGTTTATCTAAATCATCGTCGATATCGCAAATATTTCCGTCTGAGCCAGTTACACAACAGACTAATGAAACCAAAGCATCATCGACTAATCGAATGTCACTACATCCGAAAATACCAAAGATGATAATAAGGAATGTACGTTCAAGACCGGTTACACCGACCATTGAAGAAAATGCCGTTGAGTTGAGTTTCCCGAAGAGTCATGATAGTGAACAAAAAGTATTCGAAGTGAAAATTAAACTGGATGACACTTCTGTGAAACAGGAAGTGGATGAAAGTTCTGTACGTCGATCGATTGGAGTGATAGAGTGTAAAATACCTAAAATGAAAATAAAACTTGAAGATCGACTGCCTAGAAGGATTTTCAAGAATGCACGAGTTGAAATGTCAGAAAAAAATGAATCTGAATTATCGAAAAATAATTCCAAGGCGCGGATACGTAAGATGAAACGGTCAAATTCTAAAGAGGAGAAATCTACGAGTAAGGTCAAGGAGAAAACTCAAACCAACTCTGACAAATCAGAACGAAATAACATTTCTGAAAAACCGAAAGAGAGCAGTAGCAAATCATCAAAATCTAACCATCGCACTGAACCGTCCAGCCGACAAGAAGTGAAACAGGAAAAAATTCCAAAGTTAAAAATCAAAAAACATGACCCTCATGTGCCCTCTTCTTCCCCTGAGTCGAGCAGAAGAAAACATTCAAAAAGTCCAACAGATCCATCACAAAAGATCCAAAAGAAGTCATCGAGCCGTTATAGAACTTCAGAATCCAGAAGCATCGAACGTCCACAAGTTGTTGATACCGATGGAAACACAACCCAGAGCAATTCCGAAAAAATTCCGAAGGTAATCATAAAACGGACGTCACCAAGTGCGGAATTCAAATGTGAATTGAGTAAAGATGGAACTGCCGCTATGATTCAGAGTCCGAAATGGCAGCCTGAGGTGAAACTTGAGCGTTTCAAAGTTTTGGATTCGATAGCAATGTCACCAGGTCGTGTTAAAGTAGCGTCCAAGATGTTGGAGATTATTTCGAAAGAAAAAGAGAGAGCCGATGCATTTACATCATCACGAAGAGGTTTGCCATCATTGCATCGGTCACCTGGTTCAGGTAAGAGAAGACATTCGGACTCTGAAAGTATTACGAAATTCGAAGAATCAACGGAGGGTTGTGATAATACTTCATTGAAGAAGACTAACGCTATAAGAAGATTAGAATATGATTCTGATAGTGAAATTTTTCCGAGAATCATCCGACGAAATGTTGTGAGGAGAATACAGGACGATTCCAGCCTTGAGGAAATACCAAAAGCAAAAACCACTTTGATCTTTGATTCGACAAGAATAATGCGCGAAGAAGCAGCAATAAATGAGACAATGAGTCAAAGTTCATCTGGGAGACCACAGGGAATCATCACACAGAGTGAATTTGAATTTACGAGCACAAGTTCTAGTCACAAAAACATGAAAAATTCAATACCAATTGAATCCACCGTCTCAACGCTCGTAACGGAAAATGTTGAAGAAGTCATTGTAGATACAAAGCATCACAATGCGGAGAATTCCGAGGAGGTTGAGTCAGTGATTAAATTAGAATCCTCGGATGAAAGTCAAACAACGATTGAAATTTTGCCAGCATCACCAGAGGACATATCACAGCCAGAATCTGAAGTTCCGATACCACTTGAAGGTGAGCGACGCATTGCAAACGGCGATATGGCACAGTTGTACTCTGAAGATGCAATTCCAACACAATTCGAGCTTGAATTGGAAATTGTTGATAACAGCTCTGAGTCTTTGGATGTGGAAGTTCCATTAACGAATGTCGATTCAGGTGATGGCAGTATTTGTGATACGAGTTACTCCGTAGTGAAGGATGTCAACGAGAAACGAAACGATTGGATTCATCCTGTCAAGTTTACAGAGGATACAACAGCATGTTCATCATCGAAAATTACTCCTGGTCCCAGCTTTGTTCATAGGATCTCAAAAGAAAGTGAAAGGGAAACAACGAATCAACAGATGAGAAACATTTGCTGTTCGGATTCTTTGGTAAAAGAAGTTCTTGCTGCGAAGGAAACTTTGAAGCGCTGCTTGGCAATATCAAAAAATGTATCCAAATCCAAATGTCCAACAATATCGCGACCAAAAACAGCTGCTGAGAAGAAACAAGGTCCAGAGTTTAGTTTGACTGAACTCTCAACTGAAAGGAGTGAGCTTGAAATCAACAGAAATCAACGCCATCATGTCTTCCACGGGAGTAGTACCACATCATGTGATGTTTCTCGAAATGATAGTTTGAAACCTAAATGTGAAAAAGTTGATCGACGACACTCGAAATCATCGGAAAATAGTAATACAACAGTTAGACGTGAGAAACGTTCTAGAATAACACCTGATGTAAGAAGACATGAAGAATCAATATCATTGTGCGATCCAAGTTCACGAGATGATACTTTGATGTCCAATACACATAATTCCATCAAGAGTTTAAAGCGTTCACGAACTATTAGTGAATCTAATGAATTTGTGAACTACCCACCAAGGAAGACGAGACCTTCCTCAACATCGACATCAATCTGTTCTTCAGTTGAAAATACGCAAACCAAAGCATCCGAATCTTTCAGCAAAACATATGAATCAGCACGACGATCCAAAGACTCAGACTCACAACCATGTGCATCGCCAAGTACAGTCGATCGTAATAGCAAGATGTCTGCATATAAAATACCAAAAATATCGAAATCACAAGAGACACGGAAAAGTGTTGGTGAAACGACAATAAAACCTATGCCAATTCTGGAACCAGTGGCTCAAATGAATTTCGATATGAGTGAACGTGAAACATCAAGATCACCGCCAGTTATCACGAAACAAGACAGTAGCAATGAACTTTGTCCAGGGAGCCCGAAAAAAGTAGAACTAAATGGGAGTGAAAAAATTGAAACAATTATGAATCAAGAAACAGAGGCTGTAACGTTTGCTGATATAGTTGCCCAAATGGCTTATCATGAAAAGGTTAATATACAATTTTTTGATACTTTCAATATATTCCGTGTCGATTTTTTTGAATTCTCCAAATCATTTGTCCAACAAATTAACTTTCAGGCAACCATTAAACATCGTCGTTACTGTATATTATGCGAGCGATGGTTTCCAACAGCGGCAAGACATCGGAGACACTTAACTGGTTATCAACATCGGCATACAGAGCTCACCCAACGGAGAACTGTTCATGCTCTGTTTATGTTATTCACCGGCAAACCATGTCCAAGGTTATTACCAGCGAGTATCGTCAGAACAGATTGTGCACCCGGCGAACCGACACCACTTCAAATAGCCGTCCAAGTAAGTATTTCTCTTCATTATTTCCTTCATATGAAAAATACAAACAAATGAAATTTGCGAGGTGCTAATTTGAAAAAGAAATATTTTAGGATGTGGCGATGAGTTTGGAGGCTGGTGCCAACGACAAGACGAAAAATGTAAATGGAGAAAACAAATAGAGTGAGTAAATAGAGAGAAACGAGAAGTGATTTAGTTGACTAGCCAAAGATATTAGTAACAAAATGAAAAAAAAAACAAAGTTCAAGTCGTTAATGAAATTATAGTTTGAACTGTTTTGCATACGGCCGGGCGCTTCAAACTTGCAACATATATATTTTCAATCGTGTAAGTGAATTTCGAGTCCAGTTCAGTACGTGAACTATTCTGCTCGCTAAGTAATCATATAAATAGAAGACACCCATATACATCTGGATCATAATATATACTTATTTATGTAGATATGTATGACATATTACAATTTATATTCATTATAGTGTTTTCCAAAGGAATTCACACACGTAAATATATATATAATATCTACATACACAGGAGTATGTATAGATAGAATTCGAAAAAATTATGTTTATCTTAATATCAAAAAGATAAACAGCGAGGAAGCGAGAATGCGCATATTCATAATTAATTTTGTCATTATTCTATGGTTGCTTTTATCGTATGGTGTTGGTGGAATAGGGTAGTGTGTAATTTCACCGAAAACAAAAAAATGAAAAAAAAAAAAAACCCTGAAATTGAACAAGAGAATAATTTATATTTCGGTCGTCTCTCACTTTCTCGTTTTCTGTTTTTCTTTGCACATCATTATTATTTTAATTTAATATTCTCGTTTAATGACGCACGAGTGCCTTAACACACGCCCGAACAGTATTCATTATAAAACGATGTTGAAACGAACGAAAACCCACCTGAACACACACACACACACACACACACACACACACACATACACATGCATATTCACATACACATTCACATAATATACAATTAAAATGTGTTTATGGGCACGCTGTGAAAACGATCTAAAAAGAGGCATTTAAATTGCGAATGATAAATATAAAAAATTGTTCAAACTTCCTGGAATCTCTCATTAATGAAAATATTAAAAAAAAAAAATATGAAGAGATTATGTGGTAATTTTTCTTTTTTTTCTTCATATTGCCGCTTTGTAGATGTGAATGTGAATGAGTCATGGCCGTTAAGTCACAAAAAAAAACAAATATCAAGAGAAAAATAGACAACTTGTAAATTAAAAACAGAAGGAAAAACATACAAATTTTATGCCAGAATACCAATGTGACCTTATATAATAATCTACGTTGCAGTGCACGCCTCAGAGATGATTGATAATAGAGAATAATATTTCTGGAATGAATTTTCACACAAAAAATACATCTATTTTTCAATATATGTTTGAGTGCAACGTATTTCGAGGGTTATTTGTTGCCAAAGCAAAAGAAATATTTATTGAATTCATAGAAGAGGCTAATTTTTGCTAAACACTGTAGAAAAAGAAATCAAAAATACGAAAAAAAAAAAAAAAAATGGAATAAAACACAAAAGAATATAAATGCACAACAATCGTGCATTTTATTCCCAGGTAGAGAGTCATACAGATAAAATATTTTCTTTAAACACAAATTTTTATTCAAATAATAGATGTGAAAATTGTATACGATCGTTGTGTGTTCTATGTGCCTAAATTATGGATGATGAAAAAAACGCGAGAAGAAAATTGAAAAAAAAAAACAAAAACATTTAAAGAATATTCTAATAATATATTGAGCATAAACACATACACACACACATATATATACATATATAAATTTAGAAAATCTACATGAACAGACCGTGCTAAACACTGTTATTAAATTATAATTCGTGTGTGCCGTATATTGCAAATAGTTATCATTGACACTAGAAACACTAAAAAACAAAAAGTGAATTTCGGTAGGAGAAGTTGAACGACAGTTCATTCATGTGCATTTAGTGAGCATCGATTTGAACATACAATTATATTATTTGATGACAAAGTGATGACGTTAAGAATGGAATAATTCCTGGATATTTCACAATTGATGCATAAGTGATCGAAATATAATTATGAAATGAAATAATGGACGAGCAAATTTCCAACATGTTGAGTGTAGTGGCCGAGTTCATCGTTTAACAGTCACTGTACAACTGTACCTTTCATATTTGATAGATAAAAATTACATTTTCTTTCGCTCTGCATAACTCAGTATTGGAAATAGGAAAAACAAAAAGAGAAAAAAAAATACATGTGTTGATTTTCGCTGTTATCTGTTACATTATTGTATTTATGTATATTGAAAAGGGAAGCAAAACAACAAGCGCATGAGAAACTATTGACTATTCTACACTGCTCAGAGTTTTTTATCTGGTTATATAAAAATGTGATTGAAATTTTTGTGTGTGGATAATTGTTCAATGAAAAAAAAAAAAAAAAAAATCATCACATTTCACATGAACGTGTGTATTGCACGTTTGATTAATTTATAAATTGAAGTAATTTAATTATAAAATGAAAAAATTTCGTGTGGACAGGGTTTTTATCAGATCTCTTTATAAATGTTTCATTTTTTCATTATTATATATGCATATATACATAGATATAT
>JABMBR010012288.1:0-94824 GCA_018881525.1 Meteorus sp. PSUC_FEM 10030008 | reverse complement strand
TTTATATTATTTATTTATTCATCTCTTATTTTTTTTTCAATATGTCAATGATCAATTGTCTTCACGAACCACAGAGTAGAAAGCTTTGATTGTTCATAATTATTTTATTGCGCTACCACGAGACATAAGGCAATCAGAAATTTCCGATTGAAGTCCATAGGCAATTTTCCACATGTAGAAAAAATGGGACAACTGATACAAAATTAAATATCAATTCGGTATACGAGTTGGATGGATGAATTCTATGAATGATTTATGTCAAGTACGGACTTTGATATGTTTTTTTTGTGGGAATTCATGTGAAACAAATGGAAAACATTTGAAAATATTTGTAACGTAGAAAATTTGGACATTTATATACTAGCGATACACAATTTATAATTTGTTCGAGCGAAAAGAATATTGCTATTTGTTATCATCTATATTAATACTGCAATGGCATATGCGTTTTGTGAATTCACTTTGAAATCTATAATTGTATTTATATATCTACAAATTTTTCAATACGAATACTTTGTGAGAAAATTCTGATGCATTTACATTTGAAAGAATAATGGGACAAAGTGGGCGTGTATATTTTCCAAACACATTTTTTACTGATAGAAAGAAATATTGTGGATTAAAAGGATTTGAGGGGACGATAAATTTGGAATGAGGGATAAAAATGTGACTGGAAAATGCCGATTAAATATTCCTAGTGGTTCCAATTTTTATCATCCTTTTGTTCGATTTTATTAGGTTTGTTTTGTTTCGCATGTCCTCCGGTCTTGATATGCGATTTTGTGCAGGTGTCATTCAAGCTGTACAAATAATTTGGCGTTATCAATGACATTATCGGATATGGATATCGGAAAAAAATTTCGCCATAACTCTAAAAATTTATCCATATTTTTTTTCCTTTTGCTTGTAAAAACATTTCGATTCTTTCAGGTATTTTCACAAATTTATATTTCACCTAGTTTTTCTCTCATCCTGTTTATGTTTTTGCGTTTCTGTTCATGTGCAAGTCGTTTCATTTTTTCCTTTCACATTCACATTGAATTGTCCCTGTACATCTAAACTTTTATCAACTTTCGGAAAGCTTTTCGAAATTCAGGATTGAACACAGTGTAGATAACTGGATTGACGAAGCTGTTCATGTATCCCAACCATGAGGTGATGATGAACGCTGTCACACCAGGTGAACAGTCCATCTTGAGTTTCACACAGAGAGCGTCCATTACGTTACAGGTAAAAAATGGCACCCAACAAATTAAGAAGACGCCTGAAAGAAGATAAATATCAGAATTTCCACATTGTACAAATAAAAAGTGTCGACACCATGGAAAATCCAAATTATTGGTCTAGTTCCAAGTCAGTAATTTATTCTTTCACTATTGTTTGAGTATAATGAAATGGGTCGAGAAGATAATCGCCACGATTATGAAAACACACAACTTTTATTTATGTAATCCGGGATCAGGTAGGAAATGGAGTTCATGTCATCTCACAAAGATCGGACCGGATTTAGACTGAACTCCTGTAACATTTGCATTATTGATTCTCCCGGAGCAAAATTTCATGAATTAACACATGATGAATTTATGTTAATTTAATCTGTTATACAGAGTTTGGGTTATCAGCAGGAATTTCCCCAATAGTTTGATAATTCTCAGGTTTCCAACATAGGACTTCGGACAAATATTGGAGAGAAAATAATCCGCACAAGTTTGCATACGAAATATTCTTTCGACAATTTCTTCCTGACCTCCACAAACAGGCCATGAAATAAATAAATTCAATAAATATTCAACAACTGAAAAACTAAATTGTACAATTTTCTTACCGAGTACAATAGCCAATGTCTTGGTAGCTTTTCGTTCTTTTTTTGCAAAGCTTTTTTCTCTTTTTTTTTTGCTTGCTTTGTTTGCTTTACAAATCGTGAATCTCGAGCTGCCACTCTCAGTATTTTTCTCTTTTTTGCTAGTATTACTGGTTGCAAGAACGCTTCGACTCCGTCTCAATTGAATTGGTAGAATGGAACCACTGTTGGTGGTTCCCTTGACTTTTTTCACCTCTTGTTTGTTGAGACCATTGCTATTTTTTTTATTAACTTGTGACGATGAAACAACACCACGTGGTGGTGGAGATGAGGAGGTCGATGATGAAGGTCCTGATATTATTCTGGGGTTGGGACTTGGGCTTGAGTTCACATCCGTTGTTTCGTGCAACTGTAAACTGCTGACGCCACCATCGAAAATCGAATCATTCCTCCCATTCGGACTGGATAAATGTGCATGAGCAACCACCCTACAAAAAATTGAAATGGACAGAGGATGATGAATGTTTACTTTCAATCTGACTATGAAATTCTTACGCTGCTTCCTCGACAACAGTGGCCATGAAAAATTCTGTACTCTTGTCATTAGATATTACAACAACTGGATCAATTGGTGTCTCATCTTCATCTTCATTACTACCTGATGCCGTATTCGTTGGCTCTTCTGTCACAGGGCCAACAAGGGCCGCGGCACCCAACGCTGTTTCTGCAAACCTTGCAACAGAATAAGCACTGCTTGATTTTAGTTAAAAATCGTCTACTTCAATGCACTAATAAAAATACATCTACCAATAGTTGAATAGAACAAAGGCATGAACTTTGCAGTTCACAGAGAGTGGAACTAATCCCAACTTTCGAAGCTCACTAAATGCTCACGTGAAAAAAAAACTAATTGCAATCATGACGAAAAAGCATCTCATATATTCTTCATCATCACTATTTACTCACCTCTGAGTGTGCACAATGTTTTCGATGATGCTATTTGGTTTGATGTCACGTAGATTTGGTTTACGATTCGCGCGTGCACGAGCTGCTCGATTTCGAAGAGCCTGGAATGTAAAAAAAATAATAGGATAGTAAATTAATTTTGTTTGAAAATGATGGTTCTTTTCTTCGGATTCATTGCATTCAATATTTCATTCTATCACAGACCTTGAAAATGTTCCAATATAAGAACACCATGATTATGCACGGTATATAGAAACTTGATAAGCTTGAATAAATAATGAAGTCTGAGTTGTAGAATAAACAGAGATCTGGCAATCGATCTGGTGTATTATTTAGGCCGAGTACAATTGGACTACCGATCGCTGCTGAAATAGCCCACACTAAAAGAATCGTCATCCACACTCGTCTATTATTCTTGTGCTTGGCGTATTTTATCGGTTGAGTCACTGCAATATATCTGCAATTCAAACATATTGATGAGAAAGAAGACAAAAGAAAAATATAAAAATTCATTCACATTATAAATTTCGCCCTTTTTATTCCATGTTTTCTTCTGCTTTTTTAACATCTGAACCTTTTTTAGATAATCAATATTCCCTTTCGGCGTCATTATGCACAAGCTGGCATTTTCCACGTAATGTTTTGAATCTCATGGTGGTATGCAAAATGCGTACGAAAGCAAATTCATATTGAAATTGAGCGAGGTGAAGCGAAAAAATTGTGGATGGAAATTTAAAACATTTTGCGTTTTCGAACATTTCGTTTTCACATTTTATCCATACGCGAGTCTTCTTTCTTTTGCAGCATTCCATTTTATTATTTTTCATTGTTATTGCAATTTGTATCAGTAATGTAGTGGTCATAAGCAGGTTCTACGTAAACCAACCATTGTAGATGTGTAGTAACAATTTATAAAATGAATTGTGCAACATGAAAAACATCATCAAATTGCATTCAACATTTTGTTCTTCATAGCTCAAGGGAGGATGCAATTTTTTTTCAACTAAAGATACATGCAAATGAATGGATAGATGAACGCCTGGTTAATAAACAACTTTTGACTACACAAACACACTCACCTGTCGATTGATATCGCAACTAAATTGAAAATAGAACTCGTGCTGCAAGTCACATCCATGGCTATGTAAAAATCACAAACAAATCCTGGTAAAGTCCACGCTCCATTCACCTGCAAAGAGATTGGAAAATCGAATATTAAAAATTAATTCGCCATTATTTTTTATCAGCTACTCCAAGATGTCACGATAGACTTTCGATCCGTTCGTGGCTAAAAATTTGCTGCCATTTGAAAATTTTTACATTTAATCGATTTGTGAATATTCTTTCAAAGAACATCTGGATTTATCAATAGATTAAACACTCCAAGATGAAAAGTAGCAGAGAGTAGAAAAATAAACAAAAAGAATAAAAATAAAACGGTTTTTTTTTTACTTGGATAAATTTTCTCGCCTCATTTTTTTCTTTCTTTCACTTATTCTCCCTCTATCTTTATACTTCTCACTCTTTTTCATCCTCTCTTATTCACACCATCTCTCACTCTTTTCCTCTGAGCGGTGATTTATTCGAGGGCACTCGTGTCCTGACTGCCAACGAATAGCAAAATTATACCCACGGTTAAAAGCAACCACTCGTATATTTCTTCTTGAATATGTTCACCAACTTTTGGATAATGTCCACGCATAATTGGCATCACTAGTCATCATTAACTTTCAACATTTGCAAATAGAGTTGGATTTTGTATATAGACAAATATACAGAGTGTACAGGGGTTGAATTATTGGAACATTTACCTGAAATATTTCCACACACCACAATCAACTGCGACACACATGAACATCATATTCATAATCATACAGCTGCCCCATGTGTACAGTCACGTGTTTTTGTCCTTTCATTTGCAACTAAATATGAAATTTCAACCACTTTCCACATCATCCCTTTGCCCTTCTACCCCTGTGTTAACGAATGCCGCAGGGTTTGAATGTTGCAGTAAAACTACGCTACATCATCCGCATCATTAACATTATACCTTTGTCCTGTAGAAAATTCACTAATAACATTGTTACCAACTTCGCCACGAAATTTTATTCCATTTCATTTTCAAAATATAAAACAAAAATATATTCATTTCCCTCTCATTTTGCATATGAGTATTGTTTCATATGAAATTTTCGACAATGAATATTTTCAGCTCAACTAAATGAAAAAATATTCGAGATTGTGATAATAACAGAGAAAATTGTTCCTTTCTAACTTTAAATTGCAACCTTGTGTGGTTATTATGCATATGAGTATTTCTGTGTATGTGCATGGTAACTCGTAAGCACAGAAAGAATTGCATAACAAAGCTCCCTCTAGTCGAGAGTAGAGAGTGAATGAGGGTGCTAGAGAGTTGTTGATTTGTTCATGATTTTTTTTAATCTTAATTCCCTATCAAGCGCTTATTACAGTGATCGAGTGACCTATTAAATTATTTTATCGTGGTAATCTGTTTATGACAGGCTATTAACATTAGAATGGGGTGGTGAAGGGAGGGAGGGTAAGAGTGACGGATGATTATGTACCTCAATATATGCTATGGTCTTAGCAGAAAATTATATGGAAAATTATTAAGAGTTAATGACGGGTGGTATTTGTGATTGCGAAATTGTCATTTATCAATTTTCGATGAGATTTTATTCTTGTCATTGTTGTAAATGGATTATTTTTCAATCGTGATCATCCACATGTGTTAATGGAGAAATCATTATTTTATTTCAAAGGTTTGCATCAGAGCGTGAATTAATCAAGCATCATTTTCCATCAGCTTTGTCACATCATCTAACTTGATAATCTCTCAACATCGCTTCTGGCTCTTCGTTATACATCCACATGTGTATAGTCATACCGAAGAGTCGAACCAAGTTAATTCTATATGAGAATTAATGTAATTATAAAAGTTATCAACCACCTTCATTGACATGAGATTTAAAGTGTCAGAATTTCGTTAGAATTGTCTGAAAATTTTTTATTTCACAAAGTGAATTGCTCTGGATTTATTGGAAATTCTGTTGACTGGTCGTATAACAATGTGGTCCAAATGTTTTTCAGGGAAAATAAAGAAACTGTGTAATTTTTCGTGCTGTCCAATATTGCTATATAACCAACCTGGTTCCAACTTACCACTCAAATTTAATATTTCCCACCCATATATTTGAGTATAATCTACTAAATTTAGAGCTTCCCATTTCCCTGTTATATTTCATATGATTTTCATTTTGTCCTGTCTTATTCATATACTAAAAAAAGTGAGAAATACGAAATCTAAAAAAAAATCCTTCCCCAAACATATTTCATTCGATATCCATCCCCATATACATCACTGTGACTTCTATGGGACACATCCAAATGATAGATCATACCTAATAGCAAAAATAAGAGCATCTCATCACATTAATATTATTCTCCCCATGTCATCAAAGGGACTAAAATTCTCTCACAACATACCAAATGATTGAGTTCATCGTCACAATTTTTTGTTCTCTTATTACATTTTTTGCTGCAATATTTTTTTCATGTACTAAAAAATTCTGGACGTTAACATTTCTACTAGACATCACTTTCAGCATGAACAGAAATAATCTACACATGCAAACATCTTTTATTCATAAATCCATAATTATTTTCGATTCTTCCATTAATTTCTTACTTTTTTTTTCCACCAACGTGACAAACATAAAAACGTTGTAATGTTCACTATCGTGACACGTCGTGGGTGTTCATGATGTGCACGTTCCTCAATGTATAGACGTGTTGAGGGTATTCTTTGAGAGGAGATGAAAGGGCTTCCATGTGAGCTTGACAACCCCGTCACGTTATGTCGAAGACAGAAACCCGTGACGATGCATCATAAGATTGCGAGCACTTTCTTAAATCTTATAAATAAGTTTTTGTAACTTGCTGTACATTGTAAAGTATCGACAAATTTTTAAAGATGCTACTTTTATTTTTATGTATGTTAAAATATATTTACGTTCATGTGTGTTTACTTTCATGGAAGAATAGCAATGTAAAAGTTATGCCAGGTCACGATTTATTGACGTTACGAGTTTAGCATCGTCATGACAGAGCATTACATTTTTATTAAGCAATTTTTTCCACGTACCCGGATTAAAATTGTTGACACTTAATATTAAATGTTCTTTGTGAGAAAAAGATAAGGAAAAAAGAAGAAGAAGCGTCGGTGGAAGATTGAGAGCGCGAGGGAAAAAGAGAAAAAAAAAGGAGTATTCAGGTCACTGAATTAATGTTAAATAAAAAATGAAATGAACTCCATAATTCCGGTAAAAAAAAGGCAGAGGGAATACAAATCAACATAAATCATACATAACATTATGAATATTTATTTATGACTCCGCTTTTATTTAAAAGTTCAAGCAAATCGCAGTGAATTTCACAGTGTTGAATAATAATAAAAAATTTTATTGTCGAATAAAGAGGTGAACGCAAAAAAAAATTGGAATGAAATAGGAAAATAGATTGATGAAACACCGACAAGCTGAATGAAAATTTATATATAAGACTGGTTGAAAAATTTCCCGTGGGACATGTTTCCCTTGTCAATTGCCACTTGCAATCGGACGCAGCTTATGTGATGTATTGTTTAGCAAATGGGAACACTGTTGTTGGATTTGTACAGAATCATTCTAAATTTCGATTTCAATTGAACTCGATAGGTGGAAATGAACGGTGCATAACAAACGAGTAACCTCGAATGATTTTAATATTGAATGGCAATATTTCATCATTACACTGAGAGAAAATTGCAAGTCAGCATGTTCGTATAGATTTTCACTACTGACATTTAATGCAATCGTATTTTTCGATGTATCCTGATATCGTTTGACTACATAGCGAGTTGTAAATTGCGTAAATGGAAGTAGAAACGGAAACAGCGAAGATAAAATTGGATTATCGGGTGCGCTCAATTCGAAAGATTTCATGACGCGAGAATGCTCCGACCTCCGACATTTTTTGTTAGTCAATTTTTTTTTTCTACAACCATCCCTCATCACTTTTTTCTCCACATTTATATTTTTTTTTTCTCTTCACTCTCTTCAACTACCCAATTTATTTATTTCGTCTTCCTCACTGTGCTTGACTGCGTGAAAATACAATTTACCGTTGTGCATACGAAAAACTTCAAACAAAAATTTTAATTACGTTCCATGCGCATTCTTTTTTTGTTTCAACAGTAAAGTGAAAAAGTTTACTCACAAAAAAACTTAATTCATTATACAACAGTTATAAAAAACATAATGTTTACTAGGATTCATAAAAATGAGGAAAAAATCGTGAACACAATTAATGGATCAATCAAAAAAAAAATAATTATTCAAATATTTTCCTTAACAAAATAAATATCTCCATTCGATTATAAAATCAAATTTCTATTATCACACTACAAAATCCGATTTTAAATTCTCTGCTCTAGAAATTCAATTTTAACACAATCAAAGACAAGAAACCTAGAACAGGTTCGTTATGCATCAGCAAACGTGTGAAAATCAGCAGCATCTTCCCTCTTCTGTAGAATATACTACACGAAAGCGATTAAACATACATATAAATACATTTATTTAACTATATCATCACTAACTTAATTCTCAAGTCGTCGTTGCAATCGTCGTTGTTGCCGTTGTCGTAAGACACAAACACTCCATAACTAAATCTCTAGAAATAAGGCTTATTCACCATTCTATAGGACACATCATGACGCACCAGTATCACCACCATCACAAACTCCTACTTCTGGTGGTTCCACATAGTGCATCATGATCGGATTAGGAGTACCACTCTGTGCTGTAGGTGTATCTAAACATGTATATATATCAATGATTCCAAGCATGTTTGAGGGCGTTGTCTTCACGCCTAATCTGACATTCGTTCCACTGAATTAACTCCATACTATATATGTCTATTCTGCGAACCTTTGAGCATATGAATTTTGGTTAAATAGGTCAATTGAACAATTAGAGCAATTTTCAAAATGGATCCACAGTGAAGAGTATCGATTTTTTCACCTTTGGAAGCTTCTGGACTTGCTCAAATGGAAATGGAACTACTACCTTGGAATATTGAAAAATTGTCTGATTTTTTTCTGAATTGTACATAATTTTCATTATTACAACCATTGAAACTCATCCAGACGTTATTTTAAGAGATTAAAATCGGGTGGAACATTGATCCTGTTCCTAATCTTTCATATCAATAAATCAAGACCAAATATCCCCCACAAATGGTGATTATAATGATAAACTTTCAGTCCGTGATTCAATTGTGTCATTAAAAGCTCTCTATATACCAACTCCTAATACCTTCCCTTTTGTCTTAAAACTGCCAGTAAATGCAGTAAATTTTGAAGAACTTCGTGACTTACACACAACCCCACTGAGCTCGTGAATATAATTAAGATAATTTCATAGATATATTGAAGACATGTACGCAGTTGCCAATAGCAATTTGAACTGAACGTGTGAGCAAGAGCATATAAACGTTCCAGTGTGACACAAGAACAGCGCACGCTTTATTCACGCGCTCATATACATTCACCCATCAGACTTAATGTATTCAATTTTCCAAGTATGCCCTGGAAACATTTCATACACCGACCCTGTGTTCTTTTCCATATTTTCTTCTCACTTTTCTTCACTATTAACAACCCTGCGGCACTTTTTTGATTTTATTTTCCACCGTTATTTCCCCTGTTACACTTCGCTCTGTCTTTTCCTACCTTTATTCATTCACATTCTGCATCTTCGTCCCTGGTGCATCCCTCGCCCATTTTTCTACATCGTTGCACGTTGCATTATGAAGACTACGCAAGCATTTTTAGTCTACCAACCATATTCTTGTGTAGGTTCGGAACTGATGGTCGTTATCCACTTCCAGTGCACACTTCAGACCTCTATGTAATATGACACGAGCTCTTTTGATTTCAACCCCTGTGACATGATCGAAACCCCGATGGGTCACATCGTGTTACAGGAAATTTAATTCAAATATTTGAAAGAAGAATTTTTATTTGCGTCATTTCCGTGTTTGGTTGGGTTTGAATAGAAATTGGAATAGTAAAAAGTAGAAATGAATTTTTTGTTCGTTGTAAGAACTTCCAGACAAGCATTTTTTTATATCATTTTATGAACTACTTCGTCAGTTTACAGTTTATGGATGGTTGTTGCATTCATTATCATCTCTAACATTGAATGATGAGAGCTGTTGAATTTATTATATGGGCGTTGCTGAGAAATTTGTCAAGCTCATCATCATAAAAATGAGAACGGAAACGAAAGAACTGAATAATAAAATAGTTGATGGAACGATAGAGGATTTCCAGATGGTAATTCATTTTATTCCTGTCAAAATACTCATCTTATGCAATGCACATTTCCAAAAAATACAGTCCAAAACAGAAAGTCAAAGATAGTTCGAAACCTTTTTACAATCCGACCCATCCAATTCAAGAATTCATTAAAGTAGATGTCCCAGGTGTCTCCCTAGCATGAAATCGCATCTCAGCATGATTTAATTCTTGGCAACGATATAAAACTCCATTTAAAAAAAATCAACTCCATAATTAGACAGATAAATTACAAGACAGAAAAGTAGCGGAATTTTGTCTTCCAACGTGCACGTTCCATCAAAAACAATCCAGGTTGAGTCTAGACACGTTACGAATGGAAACGTGCTTCATGGTATTTACTTCCAGTCAGGTTCACGCAATAAATCACAAAATTATACTATCAACTTCATATGATCAATGCATGTAATAATGTGCACGTGCATTTCTCATACATTGAGATGAATATGCTTTGAGTTCAAGAGTCTTTTGTCCAAGTTTGGTTTTGAATGTTGCTATATTAAACACATGAATTTACCACAAACAATGGAGTGCGAAACAGTAATATGAACTATTCAACATCTATACATTGCAAAGTGAAGACTGATGAGGTATAGTGATATACATGTGTTAATCTACACCATCACTATGTGTTCTCAAGTTAACGTGAAACGTTATGTATACCAAGGAGAGATCGACCAACGTACATAGCGAATGTAACAGTCATCGCCTGCAGGCTCAAACGTGTCGATCCAACCATTCAACAGAAACTTGAACTTCCAGTATAGGATGAATTGTCGATGGGTTACTCGACGGATCCCAATTATTGAACTTCTATCCTCGAATTTCAATGCTAATGACCTGGAACTCGTTCAACCATGCTATGACACATAAACGAGTGTTGAATAAATTCGAACATTACGTCTACATGCATTGGAGAGACAGTGGTGTAGCAAACTTCAGATGAGGATCAGATTCAAATTACTGTCACGTGCGCTGTGAACTTCGCACCTTCTACGATTCAACTTCACATTTGGTATGGATTGCTTATGTCTGTCAGTATGAAGAATATTTCATTGGATTTTATTATTTTATTATGTGATTCATAACAACAATTTTGAATTTGAAAGTTTTCTATTCGGACCATGCGTTAAGGTTTAGCAGATGGAGAAGGAACGATCTGATCTGATGAGAGAAAATATACGTGGCGAGACGCAGTCGAGGGTGATTGTAATGATGACTCGTTGGAAAAGTTTTTACTCTTACAAAAGACGAATGAGAAAAAAAGGCCGCGACTCACCCTCGGAAAAAAAAGTTGAGATTAACGCCGATAGTCTACGGCTTAACTTATTTATATATATATAAATGTTCACGCCTTAACGAAAAAATTGTGGTTACCTCTAGGACGTCATATATTGTATGATCTATCAAAGAGGGATATCGTTATGAGAAAATAATAACTTTCACAAGGATTGAAATATTTTAACGATATTTCCAATTTATTTATTCAATCTTTTGCCTCTTTCTGTTTCATATCTGTTAACTAGACAGAATATGGTTGATCCCATATTGATCATATGAAATAATAACCCCAAAATAATTGGATGATTCCCACACACAATAAAATACACATGAAAAAATTCTCCATGAAATATCTGACACAGGTTCTATTTTTACATAATCTCACAGAAGTGATTAACATTTATCATCACGAAATTGACAAAAAGAAAGTTGAAATGTTCATCATCAAAGAAACTGAATTTCATGAAACTAAAATTAAAAATTATTTCCTACGACCAATTTTGATCGACAGTTTCGACAAACTCATGATAAAAATTTTTTGTCAGCACCCTGGAAAAAAATTCTGTGGATTTACTAGTTGGCTCTTAGTTATGTTTATAAATATAAATCAGGAATTTGCAAAGTTCTAGGTGAGATTGGTGGTCATGAAGTAATTTATCATCTCCATCGACTGTTCAAAATATAAAGCAATCATTTTTCATACCTTGTTCATCATTCATCTGTATTAAAAATAGCTTATAACTATTCCGTCTATATCCATTCACGAATATGGATGGCTAACGTGTATATATCAATATCGTATACATACACAGATGTGAATATATGTGAAGGAACATTTGTGAGACGATATATTCCCTCTCGCTGTACAAATATAAATCAATATGCGTCAATGCACCATATCGCGCGTGAATTCATATACGAATGCATTGGTGAGAAGTTTAGTCGTGAATTTCTCCATCGTCTATGTGTTCTTCGTCCTCATATCTTCTTACATCGCATAAGCCGTGCAAATATTATTTATATTCCGTCCAAGTCAGTGTAACTATATACAAAACGTGCTGAGGATATCTACTGCATCGTATTTGTATGTTACCAAGTGGATGTGTGAGAATATGTTGAGTACATCACACGTAAATATTTGAAAAAATGCATTAGTGGTACACGACTTTTTATTGTGAACAAAAATAGCGAATTTATTGACAGCGTATGCAAATTTTTTAATATTTTATTCAAATGGAAAATTCTGATATTTCACATTTTTTTTTGGTTGATTCTTTTTTTGAATAGTTTATGTTGAGGGTTGAAGAATGAGAGGGAAATATTGTTGAGAATTTAAAAATTGTGATGGTGGAGAAGTAGTGGGTGAGAGTGAAATGAAATAAAGAAAATTAATTCAGTGCTGAGATTGTTTTTATCGTTATCTGTTTTCATTTATCGCGATTTTCTTTCTTAGTTGTTAATTCACTTGCTCAAGTTTTGTACAGATCGAATATTTTTCCGCCATTGATATTCGATAAATTGAACATTTTTCTGTAAAAGATATCCTTACGGAGGAACTAATTTCATTAAATCTTTGAAACTTCGTTTTTATTAGTTCAATTCGTGGTAGCTAATAAAAGTCCTTGAATTTGGACACTACCGTCCACTAGAATAAAAGCAAAACACAAACGATGAGAATTCAAAAAAAAAAAAAAATCAGAGTGGGATAGAGTGAAAGACTCTTCGAACAAAATGCACAACTTCGACTCCACTGAACAATTGAGAAAGACTCGTAAATGCATGGAAAAACGACGAAGGAAAAGGAGAACCATCGAACAAAAATTCTCCTATTCACCTTCACAATGTTGCACACTCAGAATTCATTGAAAAAAATTAAATGACCCAATAATAAACCCTTGGGATAAAAAAAGCTCCATTCATCACGAATTTATTTTTAAAACTTTCATTCCACACTAATGAGACATCGAACATTTATCCCGTATAATCATCCATTTTACTGAATAGATTTTATAGACATGGAAATTCACTGATTTTATACTGAAATATGCTGAGTACTAATTATGATGCGATTTGTTCATAATGCAAATTATCTCAATTATTATTGGAATTATATGAACAATCGTGTGCATGTTCGAACACTGATATGATTATAAATGTCCACAGAGGTTTAATGTTACGAGTGTAAAATGGTGTGTGAGGGTGCACAAGCAAATTGGCACTTCGATCGCTGAGTATGAGCATTGCATATACCAAGTAGAAGTTAAATTTGCGAGTTGCCATGAAAGGGGAGGGATTTCATATGAGAGGTAGAGTGGAATGTAACGAGAGCCTTGTCCAGTAATAAGGCCAGAGGCAAACACAAGCGCGATTACAAGATCATTTTGCATTTGACCCTAGAGGCGAATGGCTATTCCCACCATGTTCATGTAGACACAGATAAAGCAAAACGATGGATAAATATATACACGTACGTATTGCATACGAAAATTATCATACAAAGGCTATTCAAGTCACGAACAAAATCACAATGGCATATGGACAATTTCGCAATCGAGAACGCGGTTGGAAAAGTTTTTAATTTTTTACTTTCAAGTCCAACTTCCACTGCACTTTTACTACTTCGTGAATCTTCTCATAGTGAAATCACAGAGGAGTAAAAATGTGGGAATGAAGATTGGATAGTTGGAGAGTTTCAAAAAGATTAATCGTGTGGAAAGAAAAATTATTCACTACGTGGAAGTAATTTTTATTGAGTGATTAAAAGTGAGTGAATTAAGTTTTGGAGAAAATGTTTTACAATTAATTGGTATTTTTTATTGTAGTGGTAATGAAAATCTAAAGATGTATTAGAAGAACAATTTATTGTGACATAAATGAGAGTGAAATTACACAAATTGTACCATCTGAATATCTTCATACATTTCATGTGATTCAACTGATTGTTTTAGATTTCATTTCGTCGTTTGACGTAATGAAAATTGTCTTGAACTCGTGTAATTACTACTTCGCATTTATACACGAATCTTCGTAATGTCCTCGTGCACTCTTACATCTATCCAAGTATTCATGAACATGTATATCTGTATATTCGTAAGAAGAAAATAAATTCCATCGTGATTGCTATTGGGATTCGTAAGTGATTTTCTTCAGATGCACATCGCTCCGGTGTGATTCAGTCTAGTAAAATCGTAATTGCACTTGGAAAATCTTCTTTATTTTCATCTATACTTCCAAGATAAAATTTACTATTCTTCTTCACCTTTTATTATCATATCAAGTACTGTAACTTCATCAATTGAAATTCAATAATCAAATTGTCTGTCATTAGAAATTATTATCACAATTGAAGAATTGAAATTGGGTGAATTATCAAATGTTGAAAATTTAATAAAACATAAAGCAGGAAGAAAATTATGTGCACTTATACTTTATTAATGATTCATCGATAGAGTTACGTTTTGAGAAAAGTCTCCCTTTCTCAAAAGTTTAACGAGACATTCGACGATGAAATATAAAAGATTGAACAACGCTATCTCGTGATATCAGTTCACCTATATCTACTCCATTCATTTCCTTCCTCTTCTATATCCTTGAGCGTTTGCCGATCGAGATAATCGGATTAACATCATGAACGTCGAAGACTCTGTAACCTTATGCGCTATAATATGTTATTCGATATGTACACGAGAGCAAGAGAGGAAGGAAAAAAAAATCATCCGCTGCTGATTTTTATCTCATTTTTGCGAGCTAAAAATTTTTGGTGATCAAGGAAAAATTAACTGTTAACAATTATTATGAAAGATTATCGATCTTGAGTTATTAAATCTCCTGTGTTACACCTACTTCAACCATCGTAACGTTATTTACGTAGCAATCCCCGATGAAATTTAATTATATGATCTTACTAATTCCAACCAATGGAAATTCATGAGTTAGAACCAACAGTGAGCTGTTCCCTCAGCGCTCTATGGAATATTAGGGTTTCGCACGTTTACTAAACGATTTACGTCTATCCAACCCCCTGCCACGTTATATCCCTTCCAATACCCGTATTTACATGAAATTTTCACAGTTTATATGAGGGAAGTTTAAGCGAAGGTAAAAAACCCCCTGGAGTGAATAATCGGATGTTATTCCACTTGGATAATTAATTTTGAGAGTATTTTACCAGTTGGAGAATAAAATTCAAGTATTGAGCAAATACTATTACACATATTCTATATAAACAATTCATAAATATGCGAATGTATACTTTGGAGTTTCATTCCTCCAGTATAATGAATGATCGTAAAAAAAATACGCCAAATTTGTCTTTCGTGCGTGCCAAAACCATTTCCAACATACAAAACCAACGCGTCATCCAATCGTTTCCGGCTGCTATAAAAGCATCAACATTGGCTTCCTCTTTTACTGTGCACATACACACATTCACCAAATACACTCGCTCATATATATAATTGCCAAATGAATTGTGCAATTGTGGTGTGGCATTTAATTGATATCGCCAATAATCCAACTCCCACAGCCATCCAAGAAACTTTCCGTATATAAAATAAATGATCTCTATATAAAATTACTACAATTCCAACACTTTCATATAGTTATGTACATACAAATACGTGTATGTGTGCGGTTGTAGGAAAAAAAAAGTTTACTATCTTTGCCATCAAGAAATTGCAATTGAGTGAAATACTCAGAAATATATGAACACATATTGGTACATGTTCGAGATACTTCGATAGCAAAAACGCGTACGCAATAAAAAAAATCGAACTGGAAAGGAAATAAAGTTTTCAAGTGATTGGAAGTTATCTGGCGAGCATTTATACCCTTTTATATATATAATGCATCCGTTAAATTGGCAGAGACGGATTATTATCAGACTTTCCACGAGCGAAGAGAATCAAAAGATGGTTATCTATGTTTATATATAATCAACAATACAGATATATATAGGTGTGGTTTCTTCTTTGCTTCACGATCTTCCAGTGTCCAATTTCTTATTCCCTCCTTCGTCTTCCGGCTTAAGTAGCACAAGTCGGAAGCATCCACCGTGCCTTATTTTCCATTATTAAACACTTTCGGGCGTGCTACGGAAATTTCAAGAGTCACGAAGAGCGTTTGCCAATATAAAGTGAGGTGAACTTTAAATATATTTACTTCAAAGTGTATTATATATATAGATCTGTAATTTTTCGCGGTGCTTGTGTCAACTTTTTCATGAATAAAGTTACCAATAATGTGAAATGTAGTTTAAGATCATTATCCTCTTCTTGTGTCGAGAAAATAATTATTATTTTATTCAATATTATGTAATTTTAGTGATGAGGGAATTATTTTCATTGAAGTTTATGGCTTTTCAGGTGACTAATACCATTCCTCATTGAAAATCCACCCCGATATTCTTAAATCAGTTGGTATCAATAATTAAATTCTGACTTAGAAAAACCTAAAATTTAACATAAAATTTTCAAATAATGGATGATCTCAATTATGACCTTAATTGTGGATGGAATTTATTCCATTCCTCTTTTTAAGGACAAAAATTAATTTTCCATGTGCACTAACAGCACTAAAATTGTTCATAATGTTCCAAAGAATAATGAAAAATTTTATAACACTAAATTTAGCTATTTTTCACATCAAATCTCAATTATTGACGTATTAAATTCTTGTGGCCCTTGAGTTTTATGAGTAGTTATACGTTCTTGTCTACATTGAAACCGCTCGTCTTGTATTAAACTACAAGATATAAACACAATTGTCATTGGTGTATATTCAAGATAGTTAATACTCACACTCTACAATGAGACGAATTATAGTTTTATATATAGAGTCTATGTATTCATACATGTGGCATCCGAATGATCCTCTCACTTGTGCAAATAAAGTACCACACATTACTCTGCGCTTATAATTTCATGGCGGAAACCCAGATTATACATACACACGCAGCGACCGCAGCTCTGCGCGTTGCATTTCTCGTCTGCTTGTATTAGTCTGCACACTATTCTATAGATATATACACACATATATTTATTGCGTTATTCTATGGCTTCATGAAGGCGTATAAAGCCTCTGTATAAACTCCCAAGGGAAAAAATGGAGAATATGTTGAGAAAAGTAAAGTTGACGAAGATTTTTGTTTAAATTATTATCAATTCCGTCTCTTAATAACAAATAAATGATATCGTCCAACAAAAAATTTAGAAGTAAAGAGTGATGATTAACCCTTTGAATAATTGAGGGACGAAACTTGCGAGGAAGATTTTAAGAGAGAAAAATTTTTACGCTCATTGTTTAACATAGCAAATTCCCTAAAAAAATTTCTAAACTGCGGATTTTTAATTTTTTCCTTCACGTAATTCCCCTATTTATATTCTATCAACTAATTAATTCATTCACGACGTTCACAGCGCAATATTTAATGTTAAATGCCATGAAGACAACGTTATTTTATGTAGTCTTTATTAATATTTGTCAAGTATGGTTTGAACGCACACGTGACGCCAAAGTTGAGAGTGTTAGTTGGTTTTGGATTACTCTATAGATATATTCGAAGTACCAAGTGTATGTTTGGCATTTGTATAAGCCAACATTTGTGAGATACCATATGGTACCAACATGCACTACAAGTCTTTCACTGGTGCTCCGATTCGTGCATTCCACATTTTAGAATAATCTGAATCAAACAGCGAATATCTTAATTTCCAATGGTAATAAATACGTAAAACACACAAGGTGACTTAGTGATATAGAAATGGTTGTAAATCATAAGGTAAATTCCCTTCATAAAATTCCCCTTAACCCTTTAAAGTTCTTAATTATTAAATAATTTCAATATTTCATTGTACCATTGAGGATAGAGGGTTCTTTCTTCCTATTTTTCGTTAATTCAAGAGGAAATTGTGCCCAGCAAATAACATGGTATGGGATTGATAATAATAATAAATTTTATTTTATGACCTCTGACGCAATCACTGGAACGCAAGTCATGCCGTTGGAATTGTCGCAGTAAAAGCTGTTACAATACCAATCGAAAGCGCACATACAACTTCTTTATGTATGGAATACTGTGTGCGCTAACTTGTAACCAATATTGTTATTCAGCTTGATGTTATGAGATGAAAGCTGTCGTTATAAAGGAAATAACAACAGTTCTCGTGATATTGATAGTGGTACAATAGAAATTATCGCAGAGATGAGTTAAAAATATGAATATTCATCAATAAATTGTTTCTGCAAAGACCTAAGCGAATAGAATTTTTATTGGTTTTCATTATTTTTCCATTTTTAGAATTGCAATTGGATTTCAATATTATCAGGCAATTATAGTTCAATCAGAAATTTTGCTGTGCCAAATTCGATTTGCATATTCGTGATTAATACAAACTACGCTCACACAACACGCCTGGAGCTTGTTCGTCTTCAACGTGATAGAATTTAAATGATATTGGGAAAATAAAATTGAAATTTGTGGGAAATATCTCGGTAATTCTTGAACGATGTATTGGCGAACTTTCATGAGCAGAATTCATGACAGTTGAATGATGCGAGTGGAGAATGACACTCTTGATTTGCTTGTTATTTTGTAAGGTTGAACAATCCATTTGTTATTGTCGAACAAATTTATTTAAAATCGGAGTATTCAGATGAATATAATGTAGAATGGTGAAGACAAACATCTTGGAGATCTCTTGAATGAGGATAAAAATAGACTGCTAACAATTTTATGAAAAGATGAGAGTAGAATAGAAGGCAGGTAAGGTTTCAATGGTAAATATTATGTCGGATTTTTCCTTAATGGTACAATGGAGTTCTTTGCACAGAATGTATAGCATCTTTTTATCAGGCCTGATTGTCTGAACAAGGACATATATATACTACAAGCAGGTTGCTTTATTAAAATCTTTCAGATTGTCAGTACATATAATTGATATTAAATCGTTGGGAGCTCCACTGTATGAGCAGATTTGTGCTCCCTCCTGGGAAATATCTATGAGGCATTGTCCTACTTCAAATTTTGCTCCGTACATCATCAATTCTCATCCTGCCATGTACTTTTTGCCTTGCAGTGTACTTTCGATAGTGAAGTCGGCCATTATTGACAACAAAGCCATAATTTTTTTTTTCTCCAGCAGAAAATCAAATTTTTTAATCCAATTTTCTGCGCTCATGTGGTGAGGTCTTTTATTTTTCCATTGATGAAATGAAATATCGGGTGCTAATCATCTGATTCTGTCGTTTCTGAGTTTTGAATGGACTGTGAGCAGCTGTTGAATGGAATTTCAAATAAATAGAGAAATAAAAGAAAAGAACAAGAAGTGGAATTGGGTTGAACCATAGCTCTTGTCATTTAAAGCTCTGTGACAAAATCTATTAACGATGATACGGGTTAGTAACCCTCAAATATATCCACACCCTTCTCCTTATAGCAAACCCCCTCGAACTTCTCGTCAAACTCCCCTCACGCTTCATTCAGACCTTCGAATGATCCAGCTGGCATCCCCAAGACAGTTCAGACAACTTACTATCTAATTTGCAATTCCTGAAAGGCGAGACATTCTGTATCTATATACAAAAGCTTCTGTTCTCAATAGGGGCGTGATTATTTTGAACTATAAGACCGCTGGATGCAAGGAAAAAGGGGTATTGAAAGAGCAGTTTAATGAGCGACTTGAAAATCATTTACATGAGCAGCTTCATTGCAGATCAAACACGAACTTGTTGTTAGTTACACTTCTTAATGAATCCTCTTGTTTTTTTTATCTTATCATCCGCAAGATTGGTTTTCTTTTAATAAGTCCAGAATATTTCAATCATCAGCAGACACGAAACAATCTAAGCAGCGAAGTTTCAGTAACTGTCATAAATGTGTGCAGAAGTCGACCAAGAGGTTAATATTTTGTGTACAAATTCTGTTGACTGGAATAGTACAAACATAAATATTGAATTGGTCCAACAACGTCAACATTTTGTTCATTCCAAGTCTGCTTTCATCATCCATCTAATGAATTGATGTCCGAGTAATATGGACAAGATGGAAAGTGTATTTGTGTCAATTTTAGATCCAATTTTCCCTGTTCCAATGGACAACTCATCAGTCTCAGGATTTAAAAAAAATCTAGTCCAGTGACTAAAGCCATGAACAAAAGAACAACAATCAAATAAACAAATACAAGAACGTAAATTGAAATCCCAAGTGGTAATCACATCATTATCATCTTCTTTATCGATATAAACTTTGTTGCAGTATCAACAGTGACAACAGAAGTGAGATCAAATTTTCCAAGTGTCCATTCCATCTTGGATTTCATTTTCACGCTTCAACTGCAACCTCTCTCTATTTATTTCTATCATTCTATCATTCCTTCACCTATCTCATCTTGCCCATGGTCTCAACTAATGGCACTTGTACAAATATAGACACACTACTTCATGGTATAGATGCGAATACAAATACATAAAACGTGGGGTGAGTAAGTATTTTCACCAGGACAGTATAAGAGGACGGAAGAAATGTATGTCTACTACCCATCAAGTGCAGTAAAACGTTATACGAACATGCTCTTTCTTATTGGCAAAAAAAAAACATCAATTGTGTCATTCAGTGAAGTAGATATAAAATTGCTTCTGTGTTCAACTTTTTAATACTCACTAATAGCAGCGAAAGAAAAAAATTCTTCAGTTAATTCTAGAATTATTTCATTTAGTGTAATGAAATAAATTTGAAGGAGACTTGAATCGAATCGATATATGCGACTCTCATATTAATCTAAAATGAAAAATATCAAAGGTATGAAGTGAGGGTGGTGAGAATTACGTTTGCTCCAACTCGTTTTCAACTTGAAACCTTCGAATGCAGCGCTTTTCACTTCTGCCAAACGCCTTCATCCAGTTCACACTCGTATTTCATGACCGTGGAAATCCCAGAGAAATATTTCGTCCGTTTCTATTTTTCTTTTATACATATGGGATATATTGATGGTTATACAATATCCATACTCTATATATCGGTTTATTCGTGAAATATATACATATATACCTATACGTGTGAGTATTTCTATGGGTGAGTTCGGTGTACAACCGCCCAGCTTTTTAAATCGTGTTGCCGAGTTTTTACTTCATTTTTCTTCTTTCCTTTCGTACTTTTTTTATTGCTCGACGACTTCGAGTGCATTGAAACTTTTTGCCGATTCGTGCAACGATACACCTTTCGATGAAGACGAGCTTGGGGATGTATAACCTCACAAAACTCGATCAAATCACTATTTCAATTCTACCATTGCTATTACTACTGCTTTTCAATACAACTTCCCTTGAGCTTTCACTCTGTAATTGAACATTTTTTTTTTCTGTTTAGTCCCTTGAAGTATACATTTTCATGAATGTTGTTACCCAATGCAGAGGTTTATGCAGCATTTCCTGCAATGCGGCTCATGTGTTTTGTTTATTTTTGTAGGAAATTAAAGAAGGAATAAGTTAAAAGTTTTTGCAGGAAGTGGAAGTTATTATTTGAACACCGTTTGGCAATTGCCATTTATTTGTTAAAGTGGCGAGTTTCCACTTATTTTTCTGATTTCTCCTCAATCCAACCCAAAACTTGTTCATTGTGATTATTATTCCAATCAATTATGTTCAAATTTAATTTAACAGTTTCGTTTTTGAGCATTCTTGGAAATTATTGAGCTTTTTCTATTCATAATCTTGAAATTACTAGTTAAAAATCACGAGGGACTGCTAAAAATTCAATCTCCGCCACATTCCAATGTTACCCAAGCGACAATTGACTCCCTGATGTCTGCATTAGAAAATTCTAAGTGTTAACACACAGCACTATCACCACTTTCATTCTAACCTCACAAATAAATCAGCCAGTTCTTAATTTCAATTAGTATTTTAATCTCTGTAGGATATAAATTTCAATACTTAGACGCAAACCTAAATTTTATCCCACATTCATTTATCATCGCATTCTAACTGTTTTATCTTCAATATTGCTATTTTCTTTTCCCTCTTCTTTTTTTTACTGATCTAGACACACGTCAAATTGATGTTACATTCCATCCACTTATCCTTCCGTGCATTCTCTATGGATATATATGTCCATCTCATTCTCGCTCTTCACTCTTCTGCTAGTTCCACACATGCGGTGGCGCACACGGCTTCGCTTGCAATATCCGGAGGTTGAATATGCCCATCTAATATTAACAGAGGTACTGCGAGGCCATAAAGCGGATAAATCGGATGGTCCAGTAAGTCAGAGCTACCCATACACTCTATGAACTATATAAGCAGAGGCTTCACTGTGGATATCCCTGACAAGAACTTTACTCTGCGAATTTGAACCCAATGGACTCTACAAAATGAACATCAAAACTCAAAGGTACTTTGATACTGAATTACTACTTTGTAAAATGTTTATATCAGACATTATCACATCCCAATCGTAGATATCTATTTTTTGGCAAATTCGACCGAGACACCCTGTATATTTGATTCTCCATGGGGAATTTTAGCCTCTACGGATACTTTTTTAGCCGTTTCTGAGAAGTGAAAATTCATTTCTAGATGAAAATCTTGAAATCTATCGAGAAATTCACCGTTAAAATTTAGTTTTTTTAGTACAATCATAAAAATTGAAAAAGTATCGTCCAATTTCACCAGAGCTGAATATAAATCAACGTATGATTGTCAGTGTTGCATGTACACGCGAATATAAAGCATCTCACAGATAGCAATTTACACACAATCCCAAACGCATACAATGCAATCTCAGCAGCAACAGACTCGTTTTATCACCAGTATTTTGTTGACTGTGCACTCGTAACAATTCCATGTCCAATAAATTCCAATTTTCTTCTGCATCGTCATTTTCTTAATTAGAAAACGCAAGAAGTGTGTTGAACGATTGAACAATGCAGCTGACATCTAAATGAACTCATATCAATGCAGTTGCACATGTGTCATTATGAGGTGAATTATTAAATGAACTTTTGTGTCTCTTAGGAATTAACAGTCTTGTCATATGTGCTGATAATATTTGAGTGTACCTCAAATGTGTCAACGAGAAATTGTTGACTTGTGAGAATGGTGGTCGTTAGTAATAAACTGTCTTTATCCAAGAGTTATATCAGTCGCAGTCACGACCCCACAAGCACAATACATGCATATACTTATATGTAATGGTATATGAGTTGAGGCTGTTCACATGGTTGCGTTACTTTATGGGGTCGCGACGACGCTGACACCACTGTTCTTTAGCTGTGTATATGACGTCAGAGGATAATAGGAATACGGTCTCTGCTTCAGCGTCCCATCATGAATATGTCAAGTCCTCGTCTCTCAACATCCTTATTTCTGTAAAGAAGTTGCATTGCCTCTGGCGCCAAGTGTGTATTACGTATTTTATATAGAATTTTTACAATGTTATATTTATGTAATGACTATAATAAATTCTGATGTTCACTCTGTTGCTATTTGATATCAGAAAAATTTTCGTGTTCATCTCTATCTGAAAATCTATTCGTCTCTGCAAGAATTTTTTTTTGATGATGTGTGATCAGGCGTGAAAAACTGGACTTGGGATTTTTTTTTCTATTCTAATGATCCATTCTGTGTCAATGGCGTCGTAAATATTATGGGGTTTCTGACTGAATTTTTTGGAGTTGTTAATTTCTGTTTCTGTCGGATGATGGACAGTTTTCATTGCCAGCTCACTTTTCTCGTATTTAATTTGTTCTTAAAATAGAAATTTTTAATCTCACAGTGATTTTTACTCGTAATACAACAAATTTTACCGATGAAGTTTTCATTATATCCATCAATGGATATTTCATGGCCAGGAAATTGATGTGAGCCACACAAAGATCGTTTGCATGATCGGCAGGAAATTGGATTCTTTGAGAATGTCGAAAATGACAAGTGCGAAAAATTAAAAAATCTCACATTAAAAACTTCTTAATGGTTTTTCGCATCTTTCATATTCGTAAATTCAATTCACAAACCTGTCTGAACACAACAAAATTTAATATAATATCACGATAGAATTATTAATATTTCCAGCTACTCTAAACCAGATAATTTTCACTACGTAAATATAACCCATGTTATGGATAGAATAATATCACCTCTGTCTTTCGTGGTACGTTGCAGTGTAACAGAGAGTTTCTCATACGGATTAGAAGAGCTTTTGGCCACCACAAACAGAGCAGGAGGCCAGTAAAATAGGAGAGGGAGGAGTACAATGTTGCAAAAGCCACATTACATATTACACGGATGGATATAACACAACCAAGTCTATACACATGACTCTTGCATGGTGTGTTAGAGTCAAAGCTTGTCTCTTCTCTGTACATATTTATATCATTTCTATACATATATACATACGTACACACGCATTCTGTGGGAAACCACATCTGGGAAAGTACCCGTGGTAAACTGTGAGCTGGTTGTATTATATTGCTGGACAGCGGTTCGGTACACACGTATCATGTGAAAAATTGACAATAATTTATGAATATTGGTGAAGCTGTTTGTAAAAACGTCGCAGTGCTTTGGCTCAAACACACTTTCGGAAATGAGAATTGTTCTCCTCATGAAAATTGTCATAGAAATAAAATTTTTATGCGTCTTCCCTTTTGTTTAATTTTGAATAAAAAATAAAATTCAGTCAATTCAGAGGTGAATTGTGTCAGTGTAGTAGTAAATTATTTATGTATGTGTAAATGTGTTTAGAGAAGGCGTAGGTGATGTGCAATGTACCAATTGCGGTGTCAGTTTGTGTCAGTCTCCAAATGGATATCCATTTACGTTTCTCCATTACTCGTGGTATTAACCAACCGCTGTGCTACGACAACATCCGTCACATAATTACATGCAATTGACGATTGAAGATGAGGTCAATCATCAATGAAACTACGCTGCTAATCAACACTGCACATTATATTATGATGTAATATTTAATCCGAATTAATTTACTTTCAAAAATTCGATGCTGATATTTTGTGCATTCATTAAGGAACTTGTTGTAAACAACAGAATCATTGGAGAAGAAATAAATTAGTTCAGAATTTTAATTCTCTAACAATCGGAAAGTGATTCATTGGAAGATTTTGTAGTTTTTCAATATTACGTATTATTAATGAAGAAAGTTTGAATGTGGAGGATAAATTGTAGGTGTGGTAGATATTAAATAACTTTGTTGCAACGATTAAAAAAATTTATGTACAGATTTGTATAAATTTAAAAAAACTCTCGTTCATTCGCTCTCTATTATCAGTTTTAAGCTGCGTGTGCTCTTGCGCTTCTCTTTTGTTCCGTATTATCTCATGTGGTGGGAAGGGGTGGTAATTTTGTGTACTACGCAAAAAATATTGGCGGACGTTAATGAATAAGTGAAAGGGAAAAATGAAGCGAAAGTGGCGCAAACTGCTCGCTGAGATTATTTATTCGTTTATATCATTAAATCTGATGCACAGTTTATGTTCATATTAAACAATAATAGAATCACTATTTCATGTGTTGCGTTAAAAACCGATTATAAAAACGTCATGAAGATGAAAAAAATGTGCAATAAAAAAAATTGAAGGTAGGAAAAAATTTATTTCCAAGAAATTGTTTTGTTTTTTATTTTTTTTCAATCTGTTTTATTCCCAGTATGTTCAATTCATGTGGGGGATTCCAAAGGTGTACGAAGAATGGTTTTCTGCCTTTTGGACTTCAGAGAAGAATTGGAAGATAAATAATAGAAGAGAATGTTTGATTTGTCATCGAAGTACAATAGAAGGAACTTAAATGGTAATTTTTCATTGGATAATGAAAGAGACGTTGCCGTAATGTTTCAACAGATTGAAAAGATTTAATATCCAATGTATTGATACATTCATCAGAAAATCGTATTGCAATAACGTAAGTTCTTTCTTTCATACTATAAATAATAAGAAAAAGTTCATATTTTATGAATGGGCAAAATTCAATCTCACATTTTCCACGTCGAAGTATTCGTTCGTTCGACATGTCATTGTTGCACATTAATTGCTGATACTTAAGTAGGTTATGATGTAATGAAAGTTCCAGCCATTAATTATTACCGAAGACAAATGAACGTTTTACATGAAAATAAATTGGAAAATCTATCGTAAATTTATTACCAGTCAGTTATACCGTCCAATATCCAAGAGAATAGAAAAAAATGAAGAAAAACCAAACTAAAAACAACGACACACCCTGCTGAGTTCCGTAAATCTTCTTCCTTGGTGAAACTATTTTACCACTACAACCACCGCCACCCTGTCGAGCTTTTGCGGTCACCAATGTTCATTTATTTCATCGGAAAATACAAAAATAAACATAGTGTGAATAAAAAGTAAACATTTCGTAGACAACATTGCACAAAACACCAACTCACCACTCTCGACGCTACACCCATAACTAATTTCCAGCGACTAAATTTTCTTCTTCCATTACGGCAACTCTGTATCAAATAAACCGCATCTTTTATTCTTCAAGAACATCCAAACTTCATCCTTTTATGTTTGCTCTGACGCCTACTTTTACTTAAATCCGAACGAACAAAAAATCACTCTCACTAAAAATTCTACGGGTTAGTCAGCACGTTGTTTTTTCCGGTCATAAACAATCGCCCTTCTTGGATTACCTAAAACATCGTAGTATTTTCAGAGAAAAAAAGAAAAATTAAACGATAAAACCCTGGAGACCACTTTTTTCTTCCTTCTTTTTTTCATCACTTTACGCTATCAACTACATTTAATTGATCAACCAAAGCCCTTCCTTTTTTTTTTCGTTCTCTACTTTATCGCACTTATCTCCATACAAATAGTCGACACCATCAGGTGAAGCGCTAACGATAAACGCTCCTGTGTTAATGAGTGCGACATATATGTATATACATGTATCATGGCTGACTGAATCTTTTCTCCTCCACTGTGGGTGAGATCTCCAAGACGTTTTCTCTCATTTCCGCTGGTACATATGACCGAGCTACAAATTTTTTCTTCTTTGCTTTTTTCCTCTTTTCATTTTCGTTCCTTTCATTCCATTCTATCTCTTCCTTTATCTTCACCTTTTTCTACTTCTCTCACACTACTTCCGTACAAATTCACGAAAAGCTTTCACGCCGATGTCGGTTACTTGAGAGGAGCTTAAGGCATGTGAAAGCGCGCGCATCTTTCCGAACACCGTAAAAGATTTCCCGGCGACCAAGGAGAAAATCCTCGGTATCGAATTCCTCATGGTTTCCATTCTGTCCTCTTCTCTTTATCGACGCGGCACAAAAGTGGGTGCTGCCGACAACAGTCAATTGATCTTGGCCAATTGGAGAACGTTCATAAGGAAAAAAGAAAGAGAAGAGACAAAATTCAAGAGGAGAAAGAACGGAATTTCAGAATTGGAATGTGGTCTTTTCGTTTATATATTTCTCATCAATTGGACCTGATTCATTTTTTGCTGTATCATCATTAAAATTGGATTAAATTTGATTTGGTGAGGAAATTCTGCCAATGAATTGTAATTCCCGTCACTTTTATTCATTACAGCCATCTTATTTGTCCTGAATCATGTTCTGTTTATTCCAACAAATTCGTTTCCGTTTCATATTTGAATAAATAATTGTTAATTGTGTGGAAGTCCATTAGTTGTGCCAACTATGCCGCCACCTAATGCAATTCATTTAATTTAACTCGGACCCAATGTTCCATGGCTCTATTGATCGTACGCTGTAACCAAATCCCTATGTACTGCGAAGCTTAGTGATAGATAATTATTCGTTTCACTAGAATATATCAAGAGAAGTATCAATAAGTCAACGCTTTGCAGTATGATCCGGATATGCCAAGTGGAAAAGTGAAAGCCCTTGAGTACTTCACATATTTCATATCTTCATCCGATTGTAATTGTTTAAAAATTCAAGAAGTAAAATTATTTTTACGATCAATTAGTAGTTAATACTTGCAATGTTTCTATCGAAAATGAAAAGCTTCGCAGCTTTTATTTCTAATGAAAGACCTCTTCAACGGGGATACTAAGGAAAAGCTCAGTGGTTTGTGCGACACTGTCTTATATATAAAACTGTTCCCGATTCGTCTCGACGTAATCCCGTTGGGATTCGATGGTGATGAGTTGCGCTTGGTGAAGACGATGGCTGAAACTCTGGTGAGATTTCAAAGTCCGTCGTTAATTGTGTTTACTATATAAGTTCAGATGTACGTATATATGTTACCATTGTTTTCGAAATAATTCCAATTTCGTCGAGGACAGTGAAAAACTTTCCAATATCTGAGATTCAGGTGGCGACCAGCACAAACTTTCTAGAATAATTGTGGGATTTATATTTGTTCAGGGCTATGCAGTTGTGGGTTAATTGAATCTTCATATTTTCGATATGGATTCATCAGTAAATTATCATCGTGAATGTTAAATTAGTTTTCGAATTTCTCAATCAAGCACGTAAGTGGAATAAGTCCCTGTTCAATCAGACTTCTGCACATCATTTTTTTTTTCTCAACGACATTTTTATGTTTCCCAATTACTTTCACAATTCGATTCTTTTCCTCTTCTTCATTTTATTTACTCGGAAATTTCTTTTATGGCTCACACAAAAGTGACAATATTCTTCAAGGAACCATGTCATAAAGCTCTGGATTCATGGACTGGAGACGATGTAGTGAAATTCTGTGAAAATTTATCTGGATTGAACTCCAGTGGCCAAGTAACTATCGTACATTCGTGGAAATTTCACGGTTTAGAAATTGTAGGAAGACAAAAGAACATTACTGGGTTAGTCCCTTTTTATGAAACGTTTTTCATGAGACCATTTCATTTTTTGTTTGTTCCCTGAGTCATGAATTATACCCAATTATTCACATGATTAAGATTCACGAAGCATAAAGGAAGAGCACAATGATATTCATGCTATGATGGGATGAAAGGAGAAAAAGGAAAAAATTATCATGAGTAACTATAATTTGATGACTAATTGGCGTTTCGCATGCACTCAAACATGACTAACATAACAATGCAAATTATTTATTATTATTTTCCATATGACAGAAGGTGGTGAACTGACTTCTGTATTCCGCGTATACTCTCGGCACTTGAATTAACATATTCTGCATATTTCTGTGAACATGGTCACACCCTCTTTCACTTTCTTTCTTTCTTTTACCAACCCACTTCACCCTTTCAATTAGCCAGTAAATGGCTACGAAAAAAAAGCTCTCTAGAGCATAAACGAATTGAGTGCTTCATGCCTCGACACGTCGCGGAAATTTCCCATTATTATTATTAGTAGTGGTGGTAGTAGAAGTAATAATAAGGCAAGAAGAAAAAAATTGAAAATAATAATTATATTACAGATGGAAAATATTTCCAGAGGAGTATCATTGACCCACTTCACAGGGTGGCAAAATAATCGATTCCCCTTTCATTACCTTATATTTAGTCAACTCCTATTTTTATCTTCCTGACATGGTAAATGAGAAAGGACATGAATTTCCTAATACTTACCAAGAAAATCCTTTCATAACTCCCATGTTTTTCATCTCTTTTAAAAAATTCTTTCACATGAGTACACTCAATAAATTATACTAAATTGAAATTCTCATGAATATCCAAAATTTATATCCAACCAAATAAAAATTCATCCGAGATGCTTTCCATCACTTTTCAATCCTTCGAATAGATCAAGTGAACATTGGAAAAATTTTGCATAACTGTGAAGATTCTCAATCGATTCAAATATTCTCAGATATATTTTGTAGGAGATCTGGATAAATCGACAACGTCGAAAAAGCTTTTGAATTTGAAGTGGCTCCGCCTAGCAATGAACCCACGCGCAAAAGGACGCAGCCAAGTCACGTATAAATCTATCAGAGGATTAGATTTCCTCCCAGTCATCCGTTCCGGCTCACTCTGGCTCACTCACTTCCGTGATCGCTTGGCAGGGCCAGTGAATTTCCGGCGTCTCTATCTCGTTCACAGATATAGACAGACGGACTCATACACTCAATTTTCTTTCACGATATTGCAATAATGATCGATTTTCATTTGACCTCTTAATGCATAAATCAACTATAATCGCTGAATACCTCACATGAATTCCGTTTCATCTTTTCATATTCATCCATTACCATTTTATCGTTTGAATTGTTGTCATGAATAGATAACTCTCTCGTCTTTATAGCAAACTAAATTGTCCAAGACTGTATTTTAGCATTTGGAACTCAAAATATTGATTTTTCGAACATCAGTGATACATAAAGTACGTGATAAAATATTATGATGGAGTGAAAAATACTAAAACTTCCCTGACACAGAGTCTTCAAAACTTGAATTCATTGATTCAGATCAAACGTAATCCGTTCGATTTATATTCAAATTTTTCACGTCCTGTACCAGTGACTTTTCAAAACACTCAAAGAAAATATTTACTCCAGTACTTGAAAGTTGTTGGAATGATAAAGAGATGTTCAAGCATATCTTGGAATATATTTTCTGATAATAAATTCTAAAGGAAAATTCCAATTGAATATCAGCAAACATGTAGACAACATCGTGCTCTGATGAATTATTAACTATTGTGGTGAACATTGATCGATCATCTCTATGAATATATAGATATACATAGCTCTATAACACAGATAACATTCCATTGGTATCAATAATCAAATTGGGTTTAGAAGCCTTCGTTGTGTTCATGATAAGCCATACCAAATTAGTAACTGAATTTCGAACGACAACAATTTGTGCAAATTCCATCAGCCACCTCATCACAATAGAATTTCATAACTCAACACATAAATTCTATTATTTCACATTGTCACAATTATTATGATTATTATTTAATTGTATTTTGTAATCATCCTGTTGAAATTTACATTAATATTGGACGTCGTAATAGTTTAGTAAGTTTTCGCAAGCTTGATGGTACAGTCAACACATTCAGCAAACACAGCTTCACTGAGAGCTCTTGTACTACCCCTTGAGGGCTTAAGGAAAAGCTCAACTACCTGTTCATGTGCGCCCCCTTGGATTCAATGATGGATTAAATGACACAGTTGAAAGAGAGAAGACGAGTGGGCACGACGGCTGCTCTGTCGTTGCTTTAATTATCGTAATACTAAGTCTGATTAATGTTCTGCGGATTAAGAATTAGGGTGATGAAACAATCAGTCCTTTTTCTCTTCAAAGCTTTATAGATGTTCGGATGAAATTCATGTGATGCTACAACGAAAAAAGTAACAATAAAATGAATAGATTTAAATCCCTGGTGATATTAAATGAAATTCAACTGTTGTCAACAATGTCCACTATCATCAGATGTGTTGAAAAATAATTTTAATAAATTGTATTCATTCATGAATGACGTGATGCAATAATGTGTGTGCTTGCAACGTCACGCAAAATTTCACGTCCCATGTCGTGCTCAAATGTAATTATTTCCATGGAGCCACAGTTATGATTTTCCTCGGATTAAAGCTTTCAAATACTTGATAATCACATTGCATATGTGTAGACATCTATTAAAATATTTTATAGATGCGGACATGCATCGTCTTCCATTTCCATGAACAAGTTTTAATACTTTTGGAAGGAAAAAAATTTATTGCAAGCTTTGGCATATGAACAATGAAAACTTTGCTTTATTACATTTATTTTTGTCTTGTTGGAGCTGACATGCTTTTATATTGTATCGTAAATCACAGAGCATCCCATCGAAAATATATAAATTGTTGTTTTCATTTGCAATGTTGTCCAACTTTGTTAAAACTTTTATAATCAAATAATCCGCTTAATTTATCAGTTGAAAATGAGATTTTTCGTGTTAATTTTTTCCCAATTGATTAATTATTAATAATATCAAATGATTCTTTGAATATTTACGTTGATAGTGCAGTCATTTTGAAACATGAAGGGTCATGAAATTCTTGAGGCTTTTAAGAGTCCTCAAAGCTTTTAAGTAGCCCCACTTCTCCCGTAGCTTTTTCTGTATGTGTATAAATATATTGCAATATATATATATATACGTGTGGAGCTCTTGTTTCTTTTGTGAGCTCCCTCGAGACGACCGCATATTATCCTTGGGCTTTTCGTTTGAAAATCCACCAAAGAAAGTCTCGTTGGCAGCGCACAACTATCAGATATTTCTCGTCTCTCTTATTTCCCGCCTGCACACTTTCCACAGCCCCTCTCAACCAATAACTTCTCCTTCGTGTTTCTTACACGTTCTTTATCTTTATATATGGCAATCCGTTGTGCAATACACCGTAGGTCTGGTGCGCTACGCCAAAATTGAATTTGAATACAATTCACATAGTCTCACATGTCATAACTTCCACTGTATAAACAAAATTATACGAAAATGCTTATGGGATGATGTAACTCATAAAGATAAACGTCATATAGGAAAGTTTAATTATCTCATGATCGTTTTTCGTCGTAATACATGAAGAAATTTTTTTGCGCGTTAGATAAGTTTGCAAGTGGTACAATCAGCAAAATTATGGGTGGAATAATTTCTGAGAATTTTGATGTGCTGGAAAATTAGTGAAGTGAATTTTTCACACGACAGTTTTTCATTTCGTCATTACTGATGAAATTGTTTTAGTACATCTGGAAGTTTATGGAGACACTGAGTACTTGAAATTTTTCTAAGTGATAAAAAGTTGGAGGAGAGAAAAGTTTTGATAACAGTCGGTTGGATCGTTGAATTATTTTGAGAGTGGGGTAACAGTTGAAAATGTCTTTAGCGTCATTAATCGAATGCATTCGACGATTATTCATTGACTTTCTAACAAAAATAAATTTTCAAAGTTAAATATCCAAAATGTGCTAATGTCATTCGACTTTGAATGTGTAAGAAGTTGAATAAAATATTCGAATGTGTTCTGTATGTTTTTGTGCAATGAAAAATTATTGTAAAAGTCGAATAATAAAATAAAAATTAATTGAACTTCTGATGTACACTGCACTCTCATCAGAAACTTAAAAGTTGAAAATAAATCGCTTCGATAATGCTGAGGGAGTAAAACTCAAACTAATATATTATTCATGACGAAACTTGTGTCATAAAATGATCTCCCTTTCTTTGTCTTGTTTTCTTCGAGAATTCCATGGTATATGACGCATAAGAAAGAAAAAGAAAAGCTGGTGAGTTGCTTTCTGGCTTTCAGGATGGATGCAATTTCCCCATTTACACGACCTTACTCGTCTCAACCTACTTTAAAATCGTTTATCCAAACACATTCACAATTCTTCTTCTTCTTCTATCCAATTGATATCACTTCACGATCACGTTTCAGTTTTGTAATATTGAAAATTGAAAACAATTTGACTTTGCGTGTTTGACATAATCAAATAATCATTCAGGTCAGGGTTATCAGTGACTATTTGAATTTACCCTCACTGTTACTAATGAAACTCCATTCCATATTGATAAGGATCAATAGCAAAAAAACAGGGGAGGGGAAAATTCTTTGTTTTGAGGGTGAAAAAATTAATTAACATGTCAAAAAATTAATTTCATCACGATGACATATTGTAATGTATTAAGGTTGGGCATTCGAAAAATTTTCTATAATTATTCCAATGGCGTCGCACAGTCCATTATTAGAAATTACTGATTCACAAGTCTATCGAATAATCCAAATCGATTCCAGCCACAATTGCTGAATCCACAGAATTGAATGAAAGTAATTTAATTACTTTCAATATTTCAATTTCGCCATTCACTCGATTACGAAATAAATTAATTAATCGAAATCAAACAATAATTATTACCGATCTGATAACAAAAATATTATCTCACCCCTCCAAAAAATTATTGTGATCAATTTCATTATTATCTAGATTAAAATTCACTTCCTATTGTACCATAACAAAATTATTTCAGGACCTGGGAAGCATCGTGAATGAATTATTCGATTAAAAATGTCGGTTATTTCAACAAACTACCAACAATTTCCATCATCAATTACCACAAAGTTCAAACATGTCAAACATTGTTATATACATTACAATATAAACACTTGGAAAAGCCACATATAATCACGGTATTGAATTTAATATTGGAATCCCATGAGTGTGTGCATCGAACTCCACAGCGAAAGTAATGGCAGAATAAATAGTGGGGCATGATATGTAGCTAACAAGAGCAACAGTAAATTTCTAGTGCACTTTAATATGTGAGCAACAGGATGAGAGCATGCATGTGTACATTCTCATACACTTGCATATCCATGAATGCAATGTATATGCTCCATATCTAAATTGTAAGCTTCATAAATCGCAATTAATTTAATGCGGGTTGCATGTTTGGAGAAATAACTTTGTCGTCACCTTGACGAGTCTCAGGTGAGATTATATATGTATATACTTGACTTGTAAACGTAGCACGTTTCAACATAGTTTGTTTGTCCCTTGTGTTTTCACATCTTGAAAAAAAAAAAAAAAACGAGAGTAAATAAATAAATAAATAATGATGAAGTCGAAAAAAGAAAAGAGGAAGTGAAAGCTATGAAGAGGAGACGTAAATACGATGAGTGAAATTGTCTGAACAAGATGTAATAAGATATAAAGAATTTGTGGTAAATAAACTTGCGTGAAAGGGATCTAAGGGAGGGGGATGGAAAGTTGGTGAAAGTAACAGCGTAAAAAATTTTGGTTGTGGACAAATTTTTTCCCTTTCTATATTTGTCGACTTCTCATTTATTGAATAAATAGTAAGAATATTTTTTTTCTCTCTTGTTTCTGTGTTTGTTACGCCGTATTTTTTGTTTTCTCTCATTGTTGGAGGGTGCGAGAGGAGTGAGAAAAATGCTGAGAGATGTGAAAAGAAAAATGATGTTACGATCGATTAAGTATACGTCAAGTTGAGCACAGTTCAAGAGGAAGGAGAAAAGAAAAAATAAGAAGAAATGAAGACAAAAAATAAAACAAAGACCGTCATAAAAATTAGTTTGACGCTCTAGTTTTCCATGATCTTAGAATTTCGTGCTCAATCTAGAAATGGAGGTTGGGGTTAGAGAGGTGAGTAAATACAAGAGAATGAAATAACGGAAAGAACAAAAATAAATAGAGAATGAATGAAACAAGGGTGTAATTAAATGAGAAAATTTTATTTTCGTTTCATTTTGGGTTTTTATATTTCGTGAGATAGATGAGGAAATATCAGCATAAATTTGAACTATCAATTCAGATATTTTCAGTTAACGATGAAAAAAAAATTCTTTCATGAAGTATGAAAGGCAGACAATTTGATTTGCAATCAATTTTCAATTGTCCATGTTGTTGATATGAAACACATTCAAACAATTAACAAACAGAAACCCTTTTCATAATTCCCATGAGGATGCATTGCATAATTTCCATTGTACATGAGATACAAAATTATCAATCCGAGCTACATATTCAAATTATTCACTAACGAAATCTCGCAAATATATCATTTCCTTTTAGATTGAAACTTGATTATTCGGTATTGGTCATGAAACACATGCACAAATATAATTAGTAGACGAATAATCGAATAAGTCCTTGTCCGTATGGTTTTTGTGCAATATTCACACGAGTTGACGCTTGTACATATACAATGGATCACATATCAGACTGTCCGCAGAATGTAATTTGCATAAAATTACGTGAAAAGCGAGGATGTATTATGAAATTACCGGCCAATTCACACCTATATCACTCCACAACATTCATCTCACTGCACTCTCTTTACATTCTCCTCTCCGCAATTTCTACGTGTTGATTTACGAGAATCCACTGCGGCGCCCTTTCCGCCTCCTTCCCACCACTTCAACTGTGTACATCTATACACTTTCGTATTTTTACTTTGTTACATATACGAGAATTTTCTCACTTGCGCATCCTCTTCCTCACTAATTCTCCATCCTGAAATGTATCTCAGAGGAAAAAGCACAAAGGACATGAGATCATGAGATTAACGCAATTTATCTTACCGTCACGTTGTTGGTGAGACAAATGACAAATTATTTGGGTCTTCAGTGCTGGTTTTTGGTTGGTTAAATTTTTATTCTCATCTTGGTAATTATCACGATTGAAAATTGATAGCAAGTGGTTTGTACCACTTTTCTTTGAGCAATTTGATTATTTTTCATCTCATTTAATTTCCACTAAACGTCTTCATTTTCTCATTAAAGTTGAAGTTACTTCAGTCTTTGGTATTAGTTTGAAAAATGTGATAACCTGCATTAAACTCGTCTGTAACTTCGAATGATCAAAAGTTAATTGCAATTCTTATTCTAATTCGATTTTTATTTAATCAAACGATGGTTTCGACGAACATCATTTTTCCCTTTGACTTTCAACGATGGCAAGCTAACGAAGTTCCTGAATAGTTTTATTCTTATTAGAACTTCGCATCTTCAATTGCAGGTAGACGACACCGTTGTGAGGTTCAGGAAGTTCATTAAAATGAATTTTTGTTTCTTCATTTGTTCCACACTTGGAAGTGAAAAATGTAGAGAATAGATACCCAATATTCAGTCGAATGTAAGGACATAAAATTTGAATTAATCTCATTCGCAGATCAGACATCTGTGAAATCCTTTTTTCACTATTAAATCATTATGAATTTTTCATTATTGACCTAACACACTTTGACGATCATTCTCTATCACGATTGAATTCCCATTCGGATTACTGGAACTGATAAATTTCAACGCCAAACACAAACTTGGTAGGAAACGATGGAAATAATTCTCCACTCAGCTGCCAAGAACTTCAGAAACTCCCAGGAATGATAAAAAAATAATTGAACGTTGTGATTTGTTGGAATAAAATCAATTATTCATGGATTTGAGGGTATTCCATAATAGATTCATTTGATTATTATTGCATATGATCAATGCATGAATGAAATTATTTTTCTGTCCAACTTGGCGAACGATATTCATGAACAAAAAACCTAATAAGAATCTCATTCTTGAAGGTTCATTAAATCGTCAACCCCCGTTCGACTTATTCTTCACCAGTGAATCGCTCAAAGCTTTCTATTCTTCTCCGTCGTTGACCCCTTTTTTTTCTCTCCATTTTCCTCCATAACCATCCGCCATCTTTCTTCTCCTTATGCCACCATATAATAATAAACTCCATCGTACACCCTCACCCTCTCACTTTGACTTCATATCCAACACGGCTGGTGTATAGTTTCTCTTCATTCACCCTACAGCCCTTCAACGCAAGTTCCACCACTTTCACTAGTGGCAATAAAATTTTCTAACGTTACTCAAGACAGACGATATCGTTTTAACGGAATAAAAAGATAGAAAATGTGAGAAGGCGTGCTGTAAAATTTATTGATGAGCTTATGGAAAATCGAACAAAAATTCTCTGCATGACCTACTGAGATTGTGAGAAGAAAAAAAAAAGTGGCCATCTATTCTTGATAATATTCTGTACAAAAATTCCCATTCTTGTTAAAATTTTATATGAAATAAAGTTTCAGGTGATAATTCAACTGCTACATCAAATAAAATTCCCTCCAGGATATAAAAAAAGAAACTTTTGAATCCCCATCGTCTCCGGTACTTCCACATTTTCTCAAGGACAAAAATTAAAGTAGAAAAGTCAAATTTTTCGGATCATAACCCGAAGGTAGCAATTTAATATTTCCTTTTTCTTATTTCAACCGGCGACTTGTCGCATCTGCCATACGACACTCCTATTTCCCTGTCTGACTAGAACCTTGACTCACTCTTCTGCACCCCCACCACATAGAACATCGTAATTCTCCACCCTCCGCTCGTTCTCTTCTGCTCTAACACTCTCTCATTTTCCATCTGCTCTGTCGACGTGCTTTCACTTCGTTCCTTCAACTTCTCCAACCCACCACCATCACAACGCACTTCACTCACTTTACATTCATCCCGCGCGCGCAACCACCTCCGCCATATATAAACCCTTTCCATTTAGACGCGCATGAGAATCACACATACTTTCCTGTGCCCGCATCTCCTCCACCGCAACTTTGTCCTCGTCTTCCTTCTCCTTTACCTCCTTTTCATTCTCATCATCGTACATAGTTGCCACGACAGCACTCACTATTAGAAGCCACTTGCGGTCACTGTTGCAAGGTCACCTTCACAATTCATCTTATGCTTAGTGGAAAATTCGTGTGCGCAATTTTTTTTTCCCCACATTCAAACTGTCATTCGACTGTTCATTCACTTGAAATGATTGAATGTTGCATTAAAAACTCATATCACACAATTGTTCCATCCAACTGTTCATGGACGGTCATGAAAAATTAACATTGAACAAAAGAGTTGTTTTATTCTATTGAAAAATATTGTGAAAAATATCTCATCGGATCGATTGATTTTTGACAGAGAAATGAAACCAAAGTTTATTTATCTATGAAAAAACTCTGTGAACGTCACTCTTCCTCCCACGTCCATTCCCTTCTCTCGCAGATAGGCGTTACCGTAGCTCCTGGCAACACGTGCCACGCAGATTATTGAAGTTTTGGTGTATGAAATGCCCAAGGCAGTCAGTTAGAAAATGAATACAAGGACAAGTAGGGCGTGAAGGAATATAAGTCAAAATAAAATTCGATAACTTGTGGTCTAGGAATGTTTGTTCTTTTTATATTCAATAAACATCAATATTATGGTTGTTCATGAGCAATTTCTCTCATACCTGTAACTCCTGTACAAATAAAACCCAAAACCCATTGAATTCAATTGGTGGAAAAATATTGATATATTCTACTTCTGCTTTTCATTTTTTGCTCCCTCAAGAAGTCAATATGGCTTTGAGGATTAATATTGGTTTCTACCTTTTCAAGATAACCAATTCGGAGTATACACACACAAGCGCATGTTGTATATGCCTTGGCATTTGGTTCAAGTGAAAAGTCAGAGAATGAGAGAAATGAAAAGATTTGGCTGAATGCCCAATGGGCAATGGATCCATTGAAATTCTTTGATTTGGTAAATCCAATTTTTTGATTCGTCGAAACTGGGGAAATATTGTCGAAATAATCCCAGTGATGAAGATGTGGTGTCAATGGGTGCAACCCCACGGAATACATTTACTAATTTGACTCACATTTTCCACCCTAAACAAAAAAAATATATGATTTTTATTATCAAATCACTCCTCACCCTACTTCCTCCCTTGATTAATTCATTCATTCATTCCCAATTCTTTTTTTTTCTTGCCTCCGATTGTCAATTGTTAGCGATACTTTGCGATGAATCAATTCAATACCCCTAACGATAATAAAATATACAAACAAAATGAAACAAAATCGTATCATTGATCCCCAAGTCACGATTGCAATAATTAATTACATCTCATCCTCATCAACGAAGTAAATTGGTGAAACATCACTTTACTCTGACGAATTGATATTGCTATATCCGTAAGTCACCCTAATTTATACAATGGAACATACAAAAGATGAGATAAGATGAAAAACGCACTGTTTTCTAGAACAATTCATTTTTTTTTATTCCCCTATTTTTATTATTGCCATAGAAATGATATAAATAAATATATATAAAAATAAATCCACCCTATTGCCAACTACGACTATGAACCAAGCACGTATAAATAATTTTTATACTCTCATAAAAATGATAGTAAAATCAGAATATACATCCATCGACCACACGTACACAATAATAAATCATCGACTTTGTGCCATGAGCGCAAAAATTTTATCAACACAAGGAAGTCATGTGTACAAATACATGAATCAATACCGATATTTCAATTCGTCGATTCAATGATGGAAATTGAAAAAAGAATGAACGAAAAGAGGATTATATAAATATAATGAACGAAGAATGAAAAGTATAAGTGAAAAAATATATCGGAAAATATATTTTGTATATATAAAATATATATGAGATGATATTTTATACGTTCTAACGTATATACGAACCATGTTGGTTCAGACCGTTAATCTTACCTCTTTGTTTTCCCTCTTCACTCGACCCTAACACTTATACATATATATTTATTTACACACAAACTCCCTCATAGCATTGCTACTGAGAAGATAACGCGGACGATGAAACCGACAAAGAGTAGAAGAGGGTAAATATCAGCATAAAGGTGTACACAAACGTCGAGGCTTGGCCAAGATCCTCCTTCAGCTTTTCCTTTTCCCTTTCACCCTACCTCACACTCTTCCTATCTTCCTGAATGTCTATCTCACTTTCATTCGCTCCCCTGGTGGCTCGTGCAAATGGGACAAACTAATCTCCAGGGATAGTCGAAGCTTCAGGAAAAAAAAATCGGTTAGTGAGTTGATTTTGTCTAGATGATAAAAAAAAATGAATATATGAAAAATTCTGCAAACGTCCGGATTACTGACCGGAGCGATTTGACAAAAATAGAGAGAACGAAATTGAAGTATGAAAAATTGATTGTTGATTGTTGAGAATTATCGAGTGATAAAGTGGAGAGTTTTTCTATTAGAGGCTGATACGTTTGTTGTTGCAAGTGTTGAGTATACAAAAACACAAGCGTGGAACAAACTGTTTGAGCTTTTTAACCCCTCTTGATATAAAATCCATCATCCTTACGTTTCCATTTGTGTTACAATAGAAAATAAATCAGAGAGTCTCAGTAACTCTGTCAAACTAATTAATATTGATCACATGAAATATTATTCGTAGCACGAATGAATAAATTGAACTGACAGTACCTTGATGGCTTACTAAAACGCATACATCTATTACGCCTCGCAATAAATGACATTTCTACTTCGATGTGAAATTATCGGCAGTAGAATGAGTCAATTAGAGACAGACGTGTGGTATCCCCTTGTCATTGTCATCGCATTCGCAATCGCAATAGATTGATCGCAAGCACGAACAGGTAAATCTAGTTCGTTACAGGATAATAAATAGGCAGGATGAGAGCGTGAGGTAAAAGCGGGGATCAGGATATGGCTGTGAAACAGAGCGTGAGTGCAAGGGTACGAGTCAGGTTTGGACGATGTGTTCACGTACCAACTTCCAATCCTATCTATACCTCTGTCCACACTCGCGTATATACACAAATCCCCGTATATGCAGTTTCCGTGAATAGATACTAACTAGAAAATTAACTTCACTTGTATATCACTCACCATCCAATTGTCACACATTCGTTCAAGTGAAAACAGATACACGTGACAACCACCAGTCATTAAAAAAGTCCCAAACATTCGCAAAAAATGACAACGTAAAATTCGTCACAATAAAGAATCAGTTTCACCTCTCTGACATCACATCAGACAGGATAATTACGGAGAACGAAACGTTTGAACAACATTCAGTGTCCAATTAATTATAATTGCAGCACAACATGATGAAAGGTGAAAGAAAATCACGAAGAGATGTTCCTACAAATTGTAACGAAGGGAATAGCAAATGATGAAAATAAATGGACAAGTAGAAACGACAAACAATTTCTGGTGTATATTTATTACTTGTATGTATAGAAATAGATAAATGACGAATAAGAGGAAGAGGTATAAGGCATGGAAACTGCACCCTTTCGTACCAGCATAAATTGAATCAACTGGAGACGAGGTCACGAGTGGTAGGTCTGCCGTTCCCTTAAAGCACATTCACCATTCCACTGTCCTATATACCATCTTGAACACAAATACACATCCGTCCAGCTTCACATAGCATACTATCACATACAATTCAAAGTCCAAGCCATAACATATACCTACATGAATATCCACATCCCTTCATATTCATAGATTGTACATCCACACTGGCAAAACCACATCAATATGTAGGTTGGTATTTATACTGATACCCACCACCCTTTGATCCATCTCTGAACTATCAAATTTCAACGTGTGCAGCTACTTTTTGAAGTTTACGTCTACACTGACCAACCACCAACTTCATCATGTAGCTTTTGATGAACATTGTCATATAGTTATAAATATTTATTCCAACTTTACCACTCTCACAGTATTCACATTACGTTTGTTTATATTTCCATCCATTAATTCAAACTTTATACCAACCTGATGTGTACCCAACATATTTCACAAAATGATGGTAATTTAACTTTGGTCAGGGATCACTAATGGATTGTGTTTATCAACCAGCTGATCATCAGTTTTGTTCGTTCATCTGAATTCAAGCGCAAGCGCTATAACAGAACAGTCAAATCAATCCATATGTATGCATGAACTGGCTACATTGGTAGATATTTAAATGTTTTTTATTTTGCTATTTGAATACCACAATTCCATTTTCTACAGCAGAATGCAAATCGATGAATCGTTATGTTGTGAAATCAAGCAGACGAGCGCCACTTGCGTCATTATCATCAAGATCATGTTAGAGGATGTATACAAGTATGTGATCTAGCTGTATGTGATTGTATGTCTGTTTGTGTCTGAGGCCAAGGAGGTATGGACAATGCCAAGTACAAACATAACTCGCATAGCATTGTCCAATTTCAAACAAGCTTTGGCTGACACGTAGGAGCTGGTTGGATTAAGGATTCATCTCTTGGAACAACGTATAGTCCAATATCACTTTGGATTTTCGTGCTATCAATGTGATTATTATCAACACGTTGATCGGGGGAGGATAGGAAAGGGAGGAAGAGCAACAGATCAAAGTAAATTCAGAAAGTGATAGACAATACTGTGAACTATCTCTCGCTAATAGAATCAAACTTTATCAATGGATTGATACGTTGGGGTATTTTTTATTCAGACCTCTGCATCCTACATCGATTGTCCAGTGACTGGATTTGTTGGTAGTTTTTTTTTCTCATTTTTGTTTTCATGCGGTATTTAGTGCACGTGATGCGGTTCAATGAATACAATTGTGATTTTAATCGAGTTTGGATTGTAAAATCACCGAGCTTACAATACAGCACAATATTAGTTAGGAATAAATTTATTCTCAAGTCTCTATTGAACTGTAAATTAATATTTCACCTTAAATTAATCATTTATGCACTGTTATTCTTTGATTAGATATGCATGGACAATTATTTTATTGATCGAAATTATTGGCGAATAGCAGAGTAGACGACGATTCTGCCAGGCAGCAAATAAAGTGCAAGATAAATTATGAGACGGTGAATGAGAGCAGGAAAGAATCAAAAATAGACTCACTGGTCAGACATGATTACCACAAAGAAGATTAATAGATAATTTTGGCTGTCAAGCGCCTGGGTGATTAAAAGGCAATTAGATACCGTCACCAAGTGCCCAGGCTCTTTAGTGCGGTCAAGATTGATAACGTTGGGTTCTCAGATGTTATGTGTATATATGTATATAGTTTTGGTATATCTAGCAGAACTATCAACGTTCAAATTGGCTCGTTGACCGTGCTGCAGCAATTATCATTGTTCCAAAGCTCGCTATAACGCTTTGTGAACTTATTAAAGCAGGAAATTGGGGTCGTGGATTATTAATAGATACAGATATACGTTAAATGTATATTGGGGAGAGGGAAGCATTTTTGTTTCAATATTCTCCTTTAATTATGGAAGGATATCAACGAATATGAACGAAGATTCCAACCTACCGCGCATTTTCAGTATGAATTATTCATTGGGAAATTTATAATTCAGTTATTGATAATTCGAAATTTCGTTTGTATATATTTGGTAATATTTATGGGGTTGAATTTATATGAAAATGTGGTAGTGCATTTGTACATTTGCAGTAATCAGACAGCGATTTATTCCAGTCATTGATAATATTTTTGTTATCTTTGTAATAAATCTTTTTTTATTATAACAATCTTTGTACATGTTTTCGTTTTGGTTTTTGGTCGTTAGCCAAGGTATCAACGTAACTTTGGATTAAAAATATAGGCCAGTGGCGGAAATGTCATAAATATAAAGTCTGTGTCGAGAGGCTATGCTTTGGAGGAAATAAAAATAAAGATAATAGAATGGGAAGGGGGAAGAAAGAGAGTGGAGAAAATAGTAAAATTGTCAGAAGAATGTTTGGGCAAGTCAACGATTAGATTTGGGGGAGTAAATTATGGTGGATATTCCCTTCACATGTTGGATGTGGATTGAAGTTTTCTTCTAATTCATTCAACAGAATGGGGATTAAATATGAGCTCTCTGAATGGCTCTCAGATTGTAAAGGATTTCAGAGTTAGTGAAGATCACGTCTGAGACAGCGCTTGTGTTTGAACTTATGCTAATACTTTGATTGGTGATGAGAAACAAAGAGCACATCGTATTCGGGGTAGACAACTTCACGAGGATTCCAAGGAAACTTTTGGTGATAGAAACAATTGTGGAATTGATGAAGACGAAATTGATGATGATAAGGTGAATGTTAAGTGATGAATTGGAGAATTTGGGAATTGATTTTCACCCGCATGAACCTGCAAGAGAAAACGCGAAAAAGATGACACCCGATCATTCGACAACTCTATTAAATGAATAAGATGGTGGAAAAATTATTTGATCCTCTTCATGATTAATGTTCCTTAAGTATATACAGATTGTCTCATTTTTCTTCTACAAATTGGATGAATCTCTTTTCAAATGATGCTCCATCACCACCTGAAGCTGATGGATAAAGATCGAGAGTGTATCGCGAACAGAAGATAGAGATGAAAAACAAAAATCAACCCTCCACTAAAAAGTGTCTCTCCACTGAAAAATGATCGAGTCAAATTTTTTCTTTATCCAAGAAATACGTATCACATCTATTTTTATAATTTTCTTGCATTCCTATTTCTTTTCCAGAGATGAAAAATCAAAATTGGAGCTTTGGCATTGTTCCCGATGTATCTGCCAAATAGTTCATCCGGTTATTCTTTTAGATAAGTAGCATGAGCACATGATACAACAAGAATGACGAAGTAGCTGAGTCAAGAACGAAATAAGGGGATGAAATATGTGATGGAAAAATAAAGTTAATATTGATAGAGGAATTCAATCAAACAAACTAGATTTTAGTAGAAATTGATTCCATCACTAAAATTCCCCACCAAATATGAACATTTTCTAAACCACTCGACATGGATCGATCTCCAATCGAGGTTCCAACATTCTTATCCTTTCTCCTCCTAATTTTTCATATTTTTCCTCTACTCTCTTCGAAATTTCAAGAAGCACATGATACATTGATGAACGTCTCACGTCTATACCTATAGATGATGGAATTTCGATCTGCTTTGCAAGTCAAGGCACTTTCGGTTGATTCTTTCATGCTGGAACGTCATCATATATGGGAAATCCTCATATAACGATATGATCCATATAAGTATGCATGATAGATATATGTATATATGCTTGACATTACGTGAATTTATGTATGGTTTACATTATCTAAATCTTTATGCTTGGGATTCCAAAGAGAAGAAGAGGAAGCAGTGAATGGATGAAAAAGGCTGAGATAGGAAATGGAGAAGTGAGTGAAAGGAGAATTTACATAAGCTGTGAATCAAAATTGTCCGATGTAGGATATGTAAATATAAACATATATGAAAATCAAGGATTTGAATTTAAAAATGGTATCAGAATCTGTAAATCTTCAACACAAGATCGATAATTATTTGAAAGTATATTTGAAAAATCAAAAAAAGCTGCAGATAAAATTCATTAAATCACATTTCCAATGAAACTTCCATTTACATCCAAATTCAACTGATTGTGCAAATTTTCATTGGATGATATTCATAAAGTTTTGTTCAACATCTCAAATTGGGAAGTGTGTACATATTGCAATTAGAGCCATCATCATACTAACAAAGACAAGCTGTGTGTATATATGTACGTATGAAAGTAACTCTGCTCTCAGTTGTGAGGTTCGTTCATCACTCGAATATCTACCCGAACTTCAATCCGAGTGAAGATGAAACTCTGTGACACTTCTGTTAAGTTGGTAGAATTGCGTAGTTAATGGAATGACTAGTTACCTGTCTCTTGGTATAAGAAATGATTGGCTTGAAGAATTTCCGTTCGAATTGGAGCCCAAGTACCTCTGAATGAACATGAAATATCCAAACTTGGTGGAGCGGATGAAAATGGATGCAAAACGTTACAATTATTCATGCACAACGTTCATTGTTGTAAATTAGTAAAATATTAGTAATTATACAACAAACTTTCTCATTTCCAACAACTATTTTTTGTCAGTCTGGTATATTAAGTGATCAACACTGAATAGTTTGAATATTCAATGAAAACTATAAACTTTAAAATCGAAATGGCACTTCATAAATTTCTTAAAGGAACTAAATATTGCACGTAAAAGATTGTTAGGGGTGCGAGTACAATTTTTGAATTTTTACAGCCCTGGAAAGCGTTATAAAAGTTATAAAAGTGAATAAATACAGGAAAACATTTTAGAAGGGATTGAGTCATAAATTGGAAAAAATGAAGTGAAAATTCCACGACATATTTTACGATACGATAAAAAAGAGGTTGAATTTCATGAGGGTCTAAATTACAAACCGGATATAACTTGTAAACAGATGGAAAAATATTAGTCAGTCTTAAAATCGTTCAAAAAACGTTCACAAAAGTTCAGAAATAGTTTTTTTTGCACTCCCCACACAAAGTGAAAACAACTTACAGCTTAGTAAATCTTAAACTCATTAATCCTTCGCACGATCCAACCCTAGATTCACCATTCCAATCATTTCTTTTGATACCAACACCAACAACAATTGATCAAACAACCAAACAAAGAGTCTAAAAATATTTCACATTATTTTTCTCATTTCACTTCATCAAACATCAGGATGAAAATTTTTTCAATCAGACCAACAAGAATATAATCAACCGACGCTTAGTAAAGAAAAACTAGAAAATATTCCATCACAAAAACATCCTCAAACATTTCCAGACTACTTTTTCTACCCCCTACAATCTCGTTCAAAGAAGCGATTGTGAACACACCACTACCATTACCATCCCCACAACAAGTGCATGTTAACTTCAGAAAGCTTGAGTATTAACTATATACCAAGTGCAATTCACAATTGAAATCCGGAACATAATAGCATCTCGGTCGTTTATTTCACGATAGTGAAAACCAACATGCACCATCTGTGGCTTTGCGAGATTGAAACACGCGTTTATACCAAGATGTATATTTTTTGTTCACTCAACCACATGTTCTTCATACATCAATATATTCACTTTTATCTATAGACGCGCAACTATCTATTACATGAAGGAGAGATGGAAGGGTATATTCAAAAGTACTCAGGAAACGGGAAGCAATTAGAGTAATACCACGGTCACTTCAGTTTCTCTTCCACTGCTTCGCTACACGAAAAATAATTATCTTCCCTCGCGGGCATTACCAGTAACTACATGTCATTTAGAAACGCCTGTGAATCCATATAAAAGTGCTTCCGGCATCGATCCAACTAGTGGCAGTAGTCAAGGATGTACAGAGACAGATAACATGGTATAACACTCAATAATCATTTTATTTATTCTTATTGGAAGAGATGAATTATTTCATTTTTAATCACTGCAACTGGATTTCATCATTCATTGAACTGTAGAGATAATTGCAATGAATGGGGTGAAATGAAGAGCAGACTGGACAAATTTTCTTGTTTTTCATTTTTATTAATTATTTAATCGATTAAATGGATGTCACCAGTCGATGTTTTATTGTTTCATCAATATTGAAGTATTCAATGGGATGCAGGATTGATAGATAGTCGGAATTATAGACTGGGAAAAAATTCAGGGGTTGAGAGAGTGAAGAATATTCACAGATTCATTTTTCTGAAACAGAAATGTAATTTCTTTCAAGTTCTTTAAAATTGTGTGATTCATGACAATCTCTGAATGTATAATAAGGAAGAGAATAATTTTTTTTCTTTTACTCTGTTTATTTCAATTTCCACTCGTTCGTAGCGCGATAATTTGCTTTTGGCTTGGCTGTCGTTTTTATATTCGGTAACCGTGGCAGCGAGGAGAAAAAGTATAGCGACAACACCGTGTGCAACGCTGATGCGATAAGAGAAGAATTGAGAGAGTATGAAAATAAAAGAGAAATAGGGGATGAAGTTAGAAGGAACAAAAAAAGAGAGCAACATCCGTGTATTTCACAGACTGTAGAATAATATTTAGTGATGTATTTTTTTTGCGTTCACGCGACCCAAATTCATACGATAGAATTTTTCCTATTTCGCCATTTATGTGTTGCATTTTTCTTTTTTTTTTCTCTCCATTCTCTATTTCTCCTGATAAAACGTGAATGGTGTATGATATGTTACCAAATACAAACTTGTTTCATTGTGCAAGAGGTAAAGAATGATTTTACAAATGTGAATGCTTGTGAGAAATATTTTTGTTATCGCGTGAAAGAATAACAGGGGTGAAATAGGGGAAAGTAGAAGCAAGAGAAGACATAAATAAAGTATACAATCTACAAATTATTCTTGCGATATGATATCAAATTATTTTGTAAATCATATGCAATTTTATATTCGAGAATAAATGCAATGAGAGACAAGATTAAAATGTGAAAATAATGGAACAATATCAAATGAATAGAGAAGAAAAGAATATTAAATAATTGTAGTAAGAACGAAAAATAAAATTCAGATATCAGAATGGACGCTTATTCAATTTTGAAAACGATCCAACTTTATTGTGTAATGCTAATGACAAATAAATGAATATATAAGTGACTCGCTTTTCTTCTATTTACCTGCAACCAGTTTAATGGGCGATAGTTAGAAAGGACGTCAGGAAAACAATGGTGAGTGAAGCACAGCCTTTTGTTTACTCCCTGTAGAGAAAACTCTCCACATGGATTCACGGAAACAGAAGCGCACAATATCTGCATCCGTTGGGGAAATAACAAAAAAAATACCACGAAAGAATGGAAGAAAAAGACAAGAACATGAAACTCAATGCAAAAGAATGAATAAAATAAATGAAACATTGGAAAACGTGACAATTCAACGAAGTGAAATTAGTGGAATAAAGAGTACACACTCGTGTTCGCATACGCGAGTGTTTTTCCATAGTATATACATGTATACACGGCGCTTCAGAAATGTTGTGAATTAACACACAGAATCCCATGGGTACAAAATGTACCCATGTTAAAAATATATATGTTCATACACATCCATCAATCACGTGTGCATGTGAAAATGAAGAAAATATTTCTACTCTGCTTCCCAAGAGGAAAATTTTTTTTTTATTGTACAATTATTCATTTTCATTCTCGTCAGAGTGATGCATACTTGAAAAAATAATAACCGGGAGGAGTTCTAGCGATTTTCAACAAAAAACTGAATATTTTATCGAAAAAATATGCGATGTACATTTGGAATAGAAAATGAGAGCTTATGAAGCAATTCTTCATTAATGTCGCGACCAAAATGTTGGGTTATTCAAACGTACTGTAAATATTATGAATATTTATACACCGAATTTCAATTTGTGATAGAATATTTACCCAAAAAAACCAATTTATTCGTGAAAAAATATGGTGGCAACACTTGTTCTACCTTTCTATGTGAATAAAACAGTAAAGTTTCGTCACAACAATTCTTAATCTTACAAAAAGTGTCATCAGACGTTTACATATTCATTCATCAACCACCCCAGTTTCTACTCAACATTTTTGGCACTCTATACAATCAAATATTCATACTCATCCCTTATTCGAAAATATTTCCACAAAATTCCCTCATAATTCTGTGTAACTTTTCAATATTTAACTCACCTTCTACCTCAGATACAAAAAATATAAAACCACCCCGAACATAGTTCTCAATTATACAAAACCTATCCACAAACATTTGTTCTTCATTCATAAATGATAAAGGCATGTCGCCATTGGAGTAAATTTCATGAATTCCTGAACTAATCCACAAAATTCATCTTTCCATATTCTCATCGAATATTCAACAACATTCGATACATTTCTGCATGATGAAATTAATACACTTCAAGTTAAAATGAATATTATTCATGTCCATTATATCTACATGCGCATTCCAATACAGAATACCATGAGAACACAGAATGATAAACAGAATATACATAAACACATATTCATGCATGAAATTCTCCTGCGATTCCAAAACATGAACAATAACCAAGTGAGAATATGATATGAGCACACTCCACTGTTATCGCACATATAATACAAGGATGACCAACAAAACTAATCCTTCCCTTTCAATCATGACGATTCGTCATTCGTTCTACATAAACTGGTTTGGCTGTCTCACATTGAATATTCCACATATAGAAACGAAACTCTCATTCCACCAAACGTTCAACAAATATATATACACATTGCATCATGAATGCTTCCAACCCCTGTTATCTATACCAGTTCATCCCCCTGCTAACCTCTTCATGCTGCACCGCTACTTGATATGCAAACGCTCGGCAGTTTCCGATTAATCGAACGGTGCTCTATATTAATCTGCATAAGTGTTCTCCATTGACGATTTCTGGATCTGACGCTTGAGAGACTTTCAACTGTGGTGTTTGCATACATGTGTATGTGATACATACATTTTGTGTGAGTGCTAGGGGATATTTAGGATTGAAGAAAATTACTGGACTTATCTTTATTCATTTATTCGATCATTAAATAAAAATTCTTCACTTTTTCTTCAATTAAATCTCGCAAATCTCTTTATTTCCAATTTATTCAAACAATTTCATCCAAATGTTTATCTTGGTAATTTGACAATGTAATTTATACGGAATTCCCTCGATGTAAATCAACGTCCAATGCAAATATGAAAATTTATTATCGTGGGAAATAGAAAAACAAAAATATTGATAGAGCGTACAATGAAGGATTAGTGGCATTCACTGTTTTCGATTGAATCCAAGAGTCGAATACCAAAACAATATCAGTTACGTAAAAATCTATTCTGTGTGGGGTAAAATAAAAGAGAAAAATTTTTCTATTGTAAAAATCCCACTCATAAATATTATTTGATATCTGTTCATATTTCTATTTTCTGTTTTTGGTTCAATCTGAAACTGGTTGGAGTGGAATATTGCAAATTGTCGAATCAATGATAAAAATGATGAGACATTTATTTTTATTCTTGGTGAAAATGTACGAAATTTGTTGAATATATTATTTTTTTGTTGTTCAGGTTGAATATATTTATATTTTGGGAATGGGACGTTGTGTATTCCCATTCACGTTCCATATCTATTCCCAAAAGGCTCAATGTAAATTGTGATGTGCATGACAATACACCATAGATTATTGAAACGTGATAATGATACGCAATTATGTGCATGTGCGTGACAGTATGCAGCTAGATATTGTAATTAGCCAAACGTTCATGCCATTGTCTCCAAATCCCAATTCATTGTTCAATAATACCAATATTGTACGCAGGGAAGTATGTGAAATATAAAAATTGACCTCCTAATTTAAATGTGTTCATAAAATTTCATAATCGAATGAGAGTTGTGTGAAATTTCTTCTGTGCTGGAGAATACGAATGCGAGATTTCAGGTGGGGTCGAATTCTTTCAATGAATATCACCAGAATTATCAGAAAAAAAAATTCGATGTGGAAAACGAAATTTCACATTGTAAAAACGATATTAGGCAACGCTGAATATGGTTGACGTGTATTCAACAAGTCAACACTTTTCCACAAGTGCATATGAGCCATCAGGGAAAGTCAAGTGCTACGTAAACGAAAATTGCTAAGACAATTTCTGAAGTAAGCGACGATGACTGCTCTGCATTCTGTATATTTCTCAGTGTATGTGGCAACAAATAAAAACACAAAAATTTACATACGAACATATATACACGTACAAAAGGACGATTTTCTATTCTAAAAGTGATGGAATGACGAGCAAATAGTGAAAAAGATAAGTTGAAAGATGTTGGTACCTCTCGTCACGTCACAAACACATCAACTATCTTCACTCACTGAGCACTTATCTCTGTTTCACAACGAAATAATCTTTTTATTCAAAATAAAATGCACAATGCTTCACTATCAACATACTTTTCACAGCTCAATTGGTCTATTCAATTTTTCTTGTGTGAATAAATAAAACATTCGCATTCACACGAAGGAGAAATATGTAGAAAAATAAAAAAATATACAGAAAAAATGAAAGCAGAATAAACAATTGTACACGAAACTGATAATATACTTTGACACAGTCATTGAATATACAAATGAACTTGTGAAGAATGAATTTAAAATTCAACAGAAAGTTTCACATGCAACAGTTTAACATGTTTGAAACTTGATGAAAATGGAATTTAAAACGCTTGGAAATTTCCCACCAACTTCTTCACCACAATTGCATTTCCAATTTTCAACTCACTCTTCATTCTCTTTTTCTCACCCATTGAAGAACAAAAGTACTATTCCCACTTTACAATAGAACAGAAAATGAAAGGAAAGCAAATAAGAATATTGAAGACAAGCAGAAGAAGTAATAATAAATTAAACATAAATTCGGAATATTTCATCAACATAAAACTCTAAGTATTCCAAAGTAATTAAATAATTCATCGTTGACTGAAGGTTCTTGATGAATTGCCTTGACGACATCAGTCACGATGAAAAACTCTCGAACAGGTCACAGGTTGTGAAGATGTCAAGAAGCAAAACCTGTAGTGATTCATAAACGAGAGAGTAAGCAAGCGAAAAATATTTGATGGTAAAAAAGATACAGAGATAGAGAATGAGGATTGCGACTTGCCTGAGGGAGTTTGGCTTGGGGAATCACGAGTAAAGTGGTGTAATATCTTCACTAACAACCCTGCAATCAAAATAACCTGACTAGGGATGAAAACTATCTTCAACTCTATCTCAAACATTCCCATTTATTATTTCATACCAAATATTTATTTCAATTTAAACATCATACGATATTTGTTGTTTGTCATTATTTATGTCAAGTATCAACGGTGGAACTCATCAAGAACAGAATCGTGAATAAAATTTAAACTTGCGATGAAAAAGATCTAATTGACATTTCGATCAGTATTCATCGCATAAAATGCTTTGCTGAATTATTTTATATTCATTCCACTGTGACAGTGAGCAAAGAATTCATGTTCCATTCATAGAATGGAATATTCAATCGATAAAAAACATGAGCAACAGGAAAATTCACGATGAAGTGGGGGGGTGAAGCAGCTCCAAGAGAAAAATAAAAACTGCGAACATTCAGAGGAGATATTTCCCTCTACAATTTTTCACCTTTTCACCACATTTAATATTTATCATACAGAATTGGTTTATTTATTATTTCAAATTTATATAACTGTGAATATTGACATGTAGGTTGTTATTGGTATGATGGAAAGTGTGAGGGATGACGTAAAAAATAACACACGAAACTTTAGACGACATGACACGGGTCAACGAATGTGTGATAGATATTCGTCGTTGTCACGCTTCATCGCCCCGTTATTTTATGTGCCAGCGAGCTTTTACGAACGTTCCACCGAACGCCAGTCATCTATCGAACACAAAATAACCACCCCCGTGCATTTCACCCTTTTACTCTAACAGAGACACCTCTCTTTCCTCATACCCTTTACCCTTGTCTATTTCATTGTAATCGTTGGAACAATTTTCATCTCTGAACAAACAACAAAACAAGAAGAGAAACTTGCTTACAAAAATATGCCAAAGTATTTTAAATCGATTGTACTTTTTTTTATTTTCATTTTTTTTTCCACACAGATTTCTCACTCACTTTCTCCCATTAAATGCAACTCACTGTCGGCGCATGTGCATCATCTCATACTTATACCCTTACGGATAACATGGAGCCTTATCTTTGAATCCTCTTGGGAAGTTTTGAGTAGGAGAAAGAGAAAAACTGAAAGAATAGGGAGAAATATAAAGATAGATGGAAATGGAGAAAAAGCACAGATACTTGGCGGCTTCATTCGTTTATTTTTCTTTTGAAAACTTACGTTAAAGGAGACCCATGAGATCGTACAATTCTGGATTTTTCTATATCGAATGAAAACACTTCTAATATCGAAGATTTTCAACTTTATCGTTCTCTAAAAATTTCGATGGATTTGACATCCATGAATTAAATTCATCTCCAATTTTGTTTCGTGTTCAAAAAATAGAAAGAGACTATGTCAAGACCATCTGCTTCCCTTTAGAAAATTGTCATCAATTTCATATCAACACAATTACAGGATTGTCGGTAATAATCCAATTGAAAAACATTTAGAGAGAGAATAGAACTGGAATTGAATGAAAAATGGATTTAACCAAAATTTTCTGTCTAATTTCAATCCTACACTATCGAATTAAAAATTACACAAAATGAAATCCAATCAGAAGCTCTCAATCAATTTCATCGGAACTTAATCTGTCAGTGATCCAATTCCGGTTTGTTCCAACATTACTTTGAAGTCAATCCTGATCGTACAGAACGAGAAGCGACTTTGTCTGGGAATTACGTTTGATCTCAAATCGATTCAAGTTATCTAACTTTGCTCAATATCGAAAATACTAATGAAATTACATTGACCATTTTGGGACCCAGATCCATAGCTAAATATGTATATACGTTATTATATGCATGAGTTTTATTGTCTCTTCATGCTGCAATGTCGTTTGTATTCTTGGGACGTTAGTTTACGATATATCCATTCACCATGCCAGCAATTCCGGTTGTTTACGTACTGAAAGATATTCCAGTTCGCTCAGCTGTTTAACTGCCCTACATAAGGGTGACTTTCATGCTTCAAACCCTCTGTTATTGTTGTGTATATATTAAAACAGAATAACTGTATACGACTCGTCGCTTCTCAACTTTTCTACATAAATACGAACTCTTCAAGTAACTGTAACCGTATAAATACTGCATTTCAGTCCCCTTATTTACATTTACAAATAAAAATTTTTGTAACACTTGTGACAATAAAACAAACGGAATATCAATAAAACCACGCTCGATTAATAATTGTGAATATGAAATTTCGGGTGATGAGAAAAGTTGGGAAATTTTTAAGAGTTGAAATTCAATCGATGTGAGATTGAAAAATGTTTAACTTCATTAAATAATTGTGAGCTTTGCACAGTTGTATGAAGACTGGAAAAAAGAAGTTCGAGCAGTGGACACTTTCAAACTATTCTACCAAATCCCATAAAAAATATATAGATATAGATGTGCATGTTTAGTTATGTGACCGCGTGTACTTTCACACTATCGATAATCTCGCTGAACTTTTCAATTGAATTTCACTCGATATTAACTTTGTCGGTGAGCTTTCTGCGCGACGCAACCGCATGTATGTACTACAGCAATTCTCAAAGTCCATCAATCCTGGTTACTTGAATTATGCCTTACGCCTTCGACTAAAACCACTCAATCTTCTTCACGCTTATCACCTATATAAATTTATCGTTGAAGCAAAATTGTCATTTATATTGTCATAATAATATCGAAGTAGAATGACAATCAATCTTTTTATTTTTCTCTTACACTTCGTTTCGCTACTGCACGTTTTATTGCACCTCAACATCTGATACAAATTGATTTACAGATAATCGGGAAATTATTCTTGAAATTTTGTGCTCCCTTGGAGACTAATTTTGATGGAAAATTTCGGACCTTTTCGATGGTTGCATTGGTGATCGAAGTACTTCTTCCTATTCAATTCTTCATCTAACTGAGCAGGCAATTAATTCTCCGAAGTCTACTGAGCTGTTATACTTGTCTGACTGCACAAACACTTTATCCACTTACTTGAATACTCTTTCGTTCACGTGTATTTTCGCTCTACACTTGAAAAGTGCACACTACGATAAAGTAATTCTAAAGTTGCATGAGTGCACATCATCGAATTGTGAATATAATTCCCACATGTAAGGCATAAATTGTTGATACTTTTCATTCTCAAATATCAAAAATTCATCGAATCAGAAATTTCATGTCTCTCTTAAAATTTTTACAGACGAATATATTTCCAATGGTTTTTTTTTCTTTCTTTGAGAAAACAGTTCTGATGCGAATATCATGTACAGTTTATGATGTTGTACATCTCATTCAAATTCATTGAACTGTACAAACGTCAATTTTTCTTCAAATGCCAAGTGCTCACGTTCCGTTGCCGGAGATTAAAGATCTCAATTTCCGATGATATTCTCATCTTCAAGATTCCTTTCTGTCCATCACATTTCTCTATTTCAACATGTACTCGCTCCACTTCTCTTTTTTTATGTTGAGTCATGTCCATGAAATATTTCATTTCTTATTCCCCCTCACGGAATTTATTCTCGGTTGTCTTTAAAAACTTGACATGAGATAAATCTCTTTCTCAATATTTCCCTTGATTACTGCTGAACTTCATCCTTCCATTTCCCATGGACGTATCATCCACTTCGGATTATCAACTCATTTGTTCATCCCCAGGAAATTTCGATAGACAATGACACAAATACTAAATTACGAGAATTGATTTTCAGGTTGGATGAATCGATGAATAATAACCAACAACCGATAAATTAATTTCAGAACGTATATTGGCAATTGATTCAATCTTAATCCAACATTAATGTGATGATATATGATTAAACAATAAATTATAAACGTAAATGACATGATTGAACAAACCTGTATGAATCATTTGGATGTGACAGGCTCACGACGTATATTAATTGAACAACGCTCAACACAATAGAATTGAAACTACCACCATCATTGCAACCACCAATCTGTATAAATGCAGTACGCCATTGTTGATGTGTCAGATATGGGGATTTAATAAATTGAATTTTCACATTAAATTCAATGGGAAAATTGATTCAATGTGATTGATCTCACACTACTGACTGCAATCATCAAACAATTTAACAAGCATAATCAGACCAATTGACTATTAATGTTCAAGACAGGAACAATTGATCATCAATTACTGAACAGAGATCCTGTTGAAAATGGGACATAATTAGACAATGACATGGAAAAATATTCAAGAAATGGGAATGATTTGGAATTTCACACAAAATACGAGAAATTTATGGATAAATTCCTAAAAATGCTAAAATATTTCATCAACGATTCGTAGAATTCTTCATATTCTGTCCTGGTTATTTTCATGATAACCCAACATTCAAAACGTCATTATGGTTCAGACAATAATACGATTTGTCTGGAGGGCATCTAACCCGGTCACACAAATGTTGGCTCATTAATTAATCCAACGAACATGCCATGTCGTACCTAACCATTGAAGTTGATGAACGCACGTATAATGTGTGAGAGAATAACTGATGTGTGCGAAATTCAGTCACGTCACATCAGGCCAAGTTCACATTAAGCATCCATAGAATCCAACACCCATTTCCCTTTGCCCAACAAAATGGAGCTTAAGCGCGATTGAGAGTGGATGCGATAACAAGAGAGAACGAGAGAGAGATATAGAAAGATATAGAGAGTAAGATCAGTTTGGTGAGTAATCCATTGGACGATGAATCACCACGTGATCAACCCCAAAATGCCAACCGCAAAACTTTGCCGCAATTGGGGTAACTCCGTGAGAATTTACAATGACTACTACCACCTGGTTCTTGAATTTACTATTATTTTCATGCTTCTACATATATATCAAGTACGTACTAGAGCGAACATTTATAGCTTGACGACACGACATTATCACTGCCATTTACAAATCCCGTCGTCCTATCAACATTCTGCAGAATACTCCAATAGTGGAGAAAGGAAAATTAATTGAATCTATATTTCGACGGATCAATTCTAATCAAATTAATTATTCAAAAGACATTGTAATTAATGTGTTCGGATATTAGTTTGATCAATTATTCAGTCATATTCTGAAATATTGGATGTCATACTACAGAAATTGAACAAATTACGATTGAATCTTGTGAATAACTCTGCTGGTGACTTTCATTTATCGCTGTCAAAAACGTCAACTATTTAGTTGGAATTAATTGTCAAAGATTTATGAAACTTTTTTTTCATGCTGTTGATAAGTCAACTTTGTGCTTCAGCTTCCTGAATTTTTTATTTGTCAAGACATTATTGAAGTCCTGTTCTTTTTTTTCTCCCAATTCGTTCGTGTTGTGCTTTTCTGTGTAGGGATGGAAATGTTATACAGAAGGGTTAATTGATTCTGGTTGTAACTGCATTATTTTTGTCGTATGAAATGAAATCCCTTTGATCTGAGTGGATTGGACCATTTGCACTTTCTTTTTTTCTCATTTATGTATACATCAACAGGTATAAATATTCACTGATGCGAATATCAATACGGAATGTTGATAGGCTTTTCGTGCTCAAGTTCAATAGTCAAATTCCCTTCGGACGAATGATTGGATTCTTTTATTTATACATATGTATGTATGCATACATGATAGTGAATTTCACGAAGCCCTTAAGGGACGATGAAAATAAAAATAGAACAGAATCGAATACAACAAAAAGTTATTGTGCTATAAAAAAAGTTTGGAACCAATGAAAGTTGGCAGAGTATTCGATTTTTATCGACAGAAATGAAAAAAAATTTTTGAGTGAGAATGTTTAATCGGGTTATGGAGCCGAAATTCTTGAACATTTCAAAAAAATTTCGTGAATAATTCAAGCACAAAGTGTCAATTTTTATTGCCACATGATTGAAAACAGAAATAATTAGAAAGAATTCTCATTAAAAATTTATTCGATACTAAAAAGTTGGAGGATTCATCAGGTGAATTGTAACACAAATAAAATTGACAATAAACATAAACTCGTTAATTTGAGAATGATAAAAAATGTCACATCACTCACTGAATTGCATCATTTCTTCATTTGATTCGCACATTATGTTCTGACTGAGCTTCCCAGGGCTCTGTACTCGTAACTCTCCCTAACAATTCCCCTCACATTCGATAAAATAAATCAATGATATAAATATATATTGCGTATATAAAACAAGTGAGGGTAGGTTATACACTAAGAAAAGAAACGTAAAACTTTTGGCTGTACAACAAATTTTATCTCAGACCTTTCGAAATGTTTCTTACGTCTCATACACACAAACATAAACAAGATAACTTGGAAAAACTCTTCTAGTTTCTTCATTTTCCTGATATTTTCACCACGTTTCATGAATGTTCGATATTATACATCGTGTGCATATGCAGAGAGAAAATTGATCCAGACGCTTATTAAAATAAAAAATGATCCACATGAAACTCTCGAGTTTCCAATTACTGTGATCGATCATGGGAAATTGAAGTCCAACTAACACCAGTGCAATATTCACCAATGGAACTTATTGGTTCCAACAATTTCAGCTTTGCTAAATATTTTGATGATCACTTCCAGCCAATTCTTGAATGTCTTCAATGGGACAATTGTTCGTGAATTCATTACGAGAAAAATGATCCAACTAATGACCTGAAAATAGAACTGGCAAATTTAGAATCATCTCGGGTTTCAGCAAACCCCCAAAAAGAATTGATATTTCCATATTTTCCTTATCAATTCATGCATGCCTGAACCTTTTTTTCCCATTCGAGTATTTTCCATTTCTCACTAATAAATATATGTACATTTACGAATATATAGATATACCACGTGCATGGTCTCCATTGGCCATGTCGCATCGGATTTTACCAATTTTATTCGTTGAATACGAACAAAGAGAAAATTTTGCATTTTTATACCACCACAATTTGTCTCAATTGCATAATCCATTTCTTTTTTTTCTCGCCTTTCTTCTACACCCTCAGCCTTTCTTTCGGGTTCAACCCCTCCTCTTTCTCATTCTATTGGTGAATATATAGATCAGTTGAAAGAAAAAAAGATAATAATACTAAAAAAAAATAAAAATTCGTTGAAAAATTCCGAACCGCAGTGGAATAAAACTTGCAAAAGCCTCTATGAAATTGGAGAAATAGCGTGACCGTATATAGATGTGGACTAGAACTCCATTACTTAATATATACCTATCGAGCGCACTCTGGCGTGCAAGTAAAATTGTGTGCACTGGTGAAACCACCGAGAGAACGAAATATAAAAAAATTTTATTCCTTCGCTTTCCGATGCAAAAATAATCACAATAAATGTCTCATCAATAATCCACACAGAACCGAATGTAAAGAAATATAATTTAGCTATGGAAATAATTTCTTTTATTCAACGCTCCCTGTTTTCATGTATATTTTGTTTCACACCCTTCAATGAACATTATGAAAATATGTTCTTGGACATGGTGAATGCGGTGAAAGTACTGGATAAAATTTTTTTATATATACATTGTCCATTCTATCCACATGGTGTAGATAATAAAATACAGGAATGTCTTAGGAGGTTCCTGTACATAACTGGAATATTTTCTTATCCATTGCTATGGACCATCATCTACATTGACAGCGTCCCTTCACCAGTAATCCTACCATAACGATCATCTTTCACAATCGATTGAATTTATTATTGCAATAGATTCAAAAGCCTCAATAGGTATATTACGTTGATGTGGGGCATCTTGGTCACCCCGAAAACATAAATTACATTCATATCTATTTCAAAGTCAGCAGAAGATCCAGCACATTTCTATTCTTGAAGTATCATTTATGTATCCTCATGAAAATCGTAATAAAAACTGGGCTAAGTGTGCACATTCGATTGAAAAAAATATTTCGGTATTGATCATTGATACACGACTCTATAAAATTCATAAATAAAATTTTCAATCGCATGTAAAATTCAAAACATTTGAATGACTTCCAACAATTTCTCCATTAATTATTCAATTTGAGAAGCTATTGGAGAAATAAATGAGCTGGCCCACCTTCATTGAACAAAGATGCTCTAACGTGTATGCACTGTCTGAAAATGGTTCGAATGGTAGTGGAAGTGGATTCATGCGATGGTGTAATCAAAGCCACGATTCAGTAGTGGATAGTGAAATCGAAAAAGCGCACAAATAGAAGTGGATGAGTTGCAAGAACAGAATCACAAGAAAAAAAGTATCAGAAAAAAAGTCACAAGAGCCGATTCAACTATCGATAAAGAACATGGGAAGCAGGAGGTGGACAAGAGTTACAAACGAGGGCACCTGATGTCTGCATTGTAAGAATCAAAGTGCAGAAAAAATAAGATGGGACAGAAGAAGTGACAGAAGGGAAAAGATAGAGAGGTGAAGAAAAATTACCTCAAGAACGACCAATCGTTTGAACTGTGCACTTCACTCTCTGCTAAGTTAAAAAAAACCTCGTCGCTGTCTTTATCATGACGGTAACTGTACATGAAAGCTCCCTCGTTACTCCACGCAGTATTGTGTAAAGGAAGGAACTGTACAATTTCCAGAGGGTGCACATAACAATACTGTTGAAAGATCGCACACTCCAATAACAAGTTGGCATTTTAATAAAAATTCAGGATCCTTTTGTGTGGTAATGTTTATTCTAAAAGTTGGACGAGTTCTAATAATTTCATCTGGAATAAATTGAAGTGTCATCCACCATATACAAAGCCTCCAACGCACTAATTTCATGATGAGTTTGATCAGTCCTGTTTTTTTTAACTCTCTCGATCACTTCTGCTGTTTTCAGGACACCTGACGAAAATAAACCCAAACGTCTTCTTGGTATTTCCAATAAGGAAGAAGAAAGATAATAAAATAATTCATGTGACCTTTTTATACACATGATGTTGACCCTAAAATAACACTTCCAGTTTTTTTCACATTGGATGACATTTGGGGGGTGAAATCCAGTTCTCGAGCCGTTATTACTGCTGTAATTCACCCTTTTTTCGTAGCTTTTTCTTTCAGTCGAACGCCAATCGATTAACTGAATTGTATACATCAGCAAACTGATCTTTCGTCGACCCTTTTCTGCTTATTTCAATAAAAACCCCAACAATAGCCACATCTAATTAACTCATTCTAATCTCTGATATCAGAGTTGAAAAATCGCGCAAAAATAGAAACATCGAACATTTCAAATGAAAATCAACATCAAGAATTGAAAGATGAAAAGCCTTCCACACTCCCCTAAAAGTTCACACTTAAAAACATTGAACTTTAATCATACCCCAGATAGTCACACCAAAACAAATATTACGCGCACCCCCCTCATGTCAGCATTAGTTTCAACAATTCCCCCAGTAATAATTCATTCATACAAATAAATTTTAATGACTTTTCAACGCTGTTAATCATCAGACACATCTGAATTACCCAGCACAGTGCCAGAATTAATTCTCAAAAGTGAATAAATATCAATCATTAACCATATAAATATTAGATGAATGTCCAACTAAAATTCATGAATTCTGAAATATATTCGAGCCAGATGGCATAATATTTGCAACATATTCATATTGATAAAAATGTATATAATTTAATTGCTAATTTATTCGTCTTTGTACTTCATGTTAATCCGTGTCCCTCATATAAATTCGGTATTGCAACATTCCAAACCTGTCTAAATTGACCATGGCCTAAACACATCTATGTAATCATAGATAATTTATATGTGATAAGATCAAACCACATGATTGATATGACTGTGACCATTTCCATGATTTAGAATATGGATATGGTGGAATAGTCCAGGGTTTAATGCCGGAAGATCAAAGGCAATTGGCTGCATTGAATCTATATACGCATGCCGATAAACCCAATCGATTAGGCCTTTCCAAGCTTATTGCACTGTGCACGTGACATTGCCTATATACGTCCTTCTACACACACCATTCATTCCAGTCCATATAGGTCTATATCGCTCGAAGCCACACAGTGGAAAACGGAATTTTGAAACAGACAATAATGTATTTCATCAATGATTCATTACGACAATGCAATAAATTCGATATGAATTTATTTATTGAAATGTTTGTGTAGAAAGAGAGATGCAAAAGTTTGGGAGTATTATTTAATTATCAGTCAATTTTCCACTGTGTTTGTTAATGTTCATTGTCATATGTTTGGATATTATTTATTTACGATTTTATTATATTTATTTGAATAGTTGAACAATGGGGGGGAGGATGAAGGATATTGATATTGGAAAATGGCGCAGAGGGAAAAACAGAAATCGAATATGAAAAAATTGAAGTGAGAATCTGAAGAAAAGAAATAAAATATTTTTATTACTTCACGAGTATTATTTTACGACATTGAATATGATTCGAAAAGTAGGAGTATGGTTTTATTTTTTGGTTTGGTTATCACCATTATATTTGGATCGTAATCATAAAATGAATCCGTTGGATATTTTACGTATTGTAGACGTGATGGAAAAAAAAATAAAATAAAAATACGAAAAATATCAACAAATGTTTGAATATTCGTTGGATGTCATCTAGATAAGTTAAATCACCAACACTTGGATATTTATAGAGGGTGAATCCTAAAGTCAAGTAGGGTGTACAAATGTTCTGAACCAAAAACCGCGTACCTTTACTCGCCAAAGACAAGGTCAAATGTCATGATTTCATAGGATAAGGCAAAAGACCCTACTCGCTTTTCCCTATGACAGAAATCTGTCACTTGCGGTGAAAGCTTCACAACTACAGCTACAATCACTAATACTATTACCACAACCCCAGTGTATATTAATGCGTGCGAGATATATCCAAAACTAATTTGGCAAACGCACATGAACGATGATACCTATGGCTTTGTCCTGGCCAGCGATTCATCTTCATGTCTCTCTTCTTCATCTTCTAACATTGCCCAATCCCAAACTTTCTCACAATTGTAATCATTTATCATGTGCAACAATAAACCACTGATGAAAATCCATCAATAAAAATTACTGACGAGAAATGATATGAAAATATTGTGAATGAGGTCTATGAACATTTTCCATTGAACAAAATCAATTAACAGACAACATTGATGAAGGTTAAAATCACAATCATAATATAAATGAATTTATTCGTCGGACACTGCAAATCATCGAATTTCAAAGTGGAAAATGATATCGCACATTTTTTCATCAGGTTCCAAATGTGGTTTGATGATTATGACCTGCATTTCCACGATTTTTATTCAACAAATATGGTCGTCCACTAAACTATCCGGATACGATGCCACTTCACTTTCCAATTAGAGTCTGATGTGACTGCAAAACAGCGTCACCAATTTTTTCGCATAATAATTAACCATAATTCCCATTTCAATTTTTATTCATGAATAAATATTCTTGTTCTGTTTTAATTATCCACATAACTTCCAGGAGCAGTGAAATTATACTGCAGCGACAATCCTTACTCAGGACATAGTCGTGAAATAGATTACTCGATAATTGTCTCCTCGTCAATTTTTCACTTGAACTAGCATCTCCAACTAGTGCAGAATAATGTGAGCAATTTTTAAACAAAAGAATGTACTATTTTCAAGTCTAACGAACTTGCAATGCAAGATATAAACGTGTGAGTGTGTGTATGTGTATTTGTAAGCATCGTGTTAGTACCATGAACGATAACAAGCGAAGAACTAGGCGGAAAATGTATTTAAACTTTAAAACTTGGTTTTTGTATACTCTGCTTACGAAAAACAAGTTACCTTAATACTGCATTGTTAAGTGTTGTCTGATAATGTAAAGACTTCGACTACTTATTCTTTTGTTCGCCCAGTTCTTCGTCTTTATTGATAAAATTCAGAATGGGTGGTGTAGCCGAGTGCTTGTAAGTATTACGTCATGAGCTTAATATGTGTGCAGAGGTGATGATGAGAAATGATTGGGTGTGAATAATTTGCGGACGAAATTCAATACAAAAAAGGATTCAATCTGGAAATGATACTCGATAACACTAGCAAATGAAGTATCATCATGATAGATTTTTGCGTCATAGAAAGCTTAAAAAACCATTATCCTATGTCAGGTGGAAATACAGAAAGAGAAATAAAAAAAAATGAGGAAGAGAAGAACGAGCTAGAGGGTATAAGGACAGTGAGACAGCTTGGAGTTATGGCCGGTACGTGCGTGCTGATAGCAAGTGAAGCTTCCTCATTACAAGACTTGTTGGGGGGACGACCATATACGAACCGACAACTGCTGAGTGGGTGAGGGTCAATCAAAAAAAGAATGAAAAAAATGAATGGAGATCCTAACACAGAGTTTTAGAATAATTTTCGTTGCTGGGTCATGCAAGATAATTCGAAAAAACTTGTGAAAATATGTTCGACTGATTTATTTGAATTTATATGAACGAATTTTCACTAGAATTTATAATAATCCTCGGAATTTATGGATAAATCTGATCTTTAATAATTTTCCACGAGTTTAATTCGGTTGGTATTGGATTACTGTGCAATGACTGATAAAAACTTTAGGAAATATAATTTTTTCCTACCATTGTTTTGCAATAATGTTTGCTATTTTTGAATCCGAGGAGGCAACAACAATGGAATAATTTAAACACATTCATTGTATTATTTTCAAGTATTAATTATTGTGAATTTAATTGAACGAGTGAGTCGATAATTTATTCCCATCACCAAATGATAATGAATTGCAACAAAATTTGAGCAAATGTTTAACGAATATAAATTGATTAATCACCAACTGTACAATTTAAAATTATTGAAAAACATTATTGAATAATATTATCAAAGCTCAAACATCTATTAACAAATTGAATTCATCTGCAAACATTGAATAATGAAACCTGAAATTTACTTTGGAATCTTTTCATCGAATTCATTCTCTCCACAAATAAATTTCATTGAGGTATCACCAAATTCCCTGGATCTCTATAACTCATCACCAATCCATTTTCTTCATTGCTTCCAATCCTACTTTTCACTCTTTCACAATTCAATTCCATTCTGTAGCTCAACTATTGACTAGAACACATTATCAATCGTGTTCAAAACAGCACCAATCAACATACAATGTACATCATTGTGAAGAGTATTCAGGCCTCGATGAATGTCGTCAAATGACATGAAATAAACGCAAATTGATGAATGAAAAATCTCCATTGACAAAATAACCCAAACGGAAGTGAACAGAAAATAAAAATTTGCTGCTTCAAGGGCGATAAACGAGGACAACCAACTCCTGAAATGTAAGGAGGCATCCAAGGACAAACGATTTTCCGGTTGCGCCAATTTTCAACAGCAAGTATAGATTATTTCATAGAAACATTGCAAATTATGTGTAACACATAACAATTAATAATTAATATTCATATTATTTTAAGTGTAACCGCAGTCTTATACACATGAGAACAAATCAAAATGGAGAACTGACGTTTAGCCGCTGGCAACATAAAGTAATAAGCATACATGCGATGGAATGATCTGTATTATTAACATAGACCTTGCACCACGATCAGTCTCGTGTTATTCCAGCTTGTTTGTAAAAACAGGGGTAAAGTCTATACACAGTCATACCACATTGGCCCATTGCATATCAGTGGAAGTGAGAGCTCAAAATTGCTGGTGGTCACGGCATCACTACCTTCCATCCACCAACAGTCACATCACACGTACATTTGTGTTTTTTTTCACCCCTTTCAGTTGCGTTGATGAATAAAAAACATAAAAATTGCGAAAATCCGTAGTGTGGCAGAGGGTGAAATCGTTTATCACTGATAAAAGTGGAGGGAAAAAAATATATTTTTTATTTAGAAAAAACTAGCAACATCCACTGACAAAATTTAGTTTTTCAATCTTTCCTGTATGAATTGAATCGCAAATTGATCGAATACTTGTGGAGTTTCATCAACATCGTTTCACTTCATTTTTATATCGAACTATAATAAAAAAAAGTGGTCATGACCAAAATTACATGGGAAATGAAAATAAAAATAAAAAGAATTTGTGGTGTATAGCGTTTAATTATTTTTTCCTCGCAACCCGAACAAATATTTATATTCAACATATTTATTAATTACAGAAATAGAAACCAAAATTATTGAAACTTTAAATTTGTGTTGATATTGCAATGTATGAAAATTTCATACAAATATCCATACCAAAAATATATAAACAACGAATGTATACCCTCACAATAATAAGCGCAATGTGGATTTCCCCAACGGTTTGTAAAATTTTCTCACAGAACTTGCGATAACATCACGATCGTGTCAGCGCGTTATTACCACAACTGAATTCACCGATATTTCTCTACATACACAAACCGCACTGCACATAAATTTTTATATACTCATATATATGTGTTCTTTAACCTAGAATTATCCTCACACTTTTACCTTTATCCATCAGAAACAAATTAGCGCAAATGTAGACTAATTCCATCGAATTACCAATGGAGAATTATCTTAATGAGGCAATCAAATATAAAATGGAAAGACATCTCTGCCACTTTTTTCCCACATTTGTATTTTAAATAGACAATCGCATCACACCAAATCCAAAAATAACTTACCAAGACATAGACAGCAAACGGCATGACGAGAACAGCAACGAGTAAATCAGCAAGAGCCAGACTGACAATGAAATAATTTGTAACTGTCTGTAAAGCACGTTCTCGCACAACAGCAAGTATGACCAACACATTTCCAAAAAGTGTTAAACATGGTACAATCACAAGTATCAATGCCCACCAATTACTGACATTAGTTTTGTCATCTGCCACACTGCACTCATCAACAGTAACATTGCCACTTTGATTGACATAAAGACAACTAGAATTAATGGAGGTTAAGTTAAGGTCAATGCCAGTATCATAATAGGGCGTCAAGTTTGCAAATGCGCTGTAGTTCAGCCTGTTAATATAGTCATTGAGATCGTCGAACACAAAGAGATCGGATATTGACGTGTAGTTATCAGTTATTGATATATTGCTGCTGCTGCTTGGACTACCACTGCTGCTGCTTATGATAGTCGTGTTGATACCATTAGCCATCAGGTTTGGTATTGATGATGATGTAGATACGAATGTCCCATTTGACAGCGTATCATTCGTCCAACTGAACTCGATACCTGATCCAACATTGATATCATTGCTTTTCATATATGGGTTGCTAGGTAGGATTCGTGCTGTACCACTTGCATGACTTCCTGGTGGATCATCCAAATGCAGCACCTCATATGTTCTCGTCACATTGCGACCATCAACTCTCGAATAACCACTCACTGATCTTGCTGCCATATCAAACGTATTTTTCATCCAACTGACTTTAATGTCTTCACTTTCATTAGACTCTTCCTACCTCTTTGGTTATTTTTCTTTTGTTATCACTCTTTCTCCCTCGTTTATTTTTAGAATGTGATTTCCAATATCTCGGCTTCAGTACAGTCATTGTCTCATCAAAGACTCACGATATTTTAGATCGTTTCGCCCACATTGGTTTCCTGCCTTTGTTCTTCATTTTTGTTTTCAGTTGTATCTTCTTTTTAGTGCAATTTGCTGGAAATTCGACGTTGGTTACTCGATTTCTTTCGACTCTTCTTTTTTTCTTTCTATTTTTTATTGTTTCACCCTTTCTATTAAAGAATTGCACCCTTCTATTGGTGGAAACTGCTGCAAATACACTCTGTCGATATCTGTAACAAATAGAGAATGAACGGAAATTTGTATGCACTCAGATTGAATATTTCGATTCTTCTTGTTGTATAAAACGAAACATGCAATGAAAAATAAAAATAGATGCTTATACATAAAAATGAATATGAAGTAGTTGTGGGAATGGACGTTTGATATCGTTTAATCTCATTGTTGAGCGCGAATACTGTGACTGTAGTGAGAGCTATTGAACGTATTTGAACCTGTACCAGAGTTGAGCTTTTATTCACAGAGTCAACAATTCTCTCCCACTATTTTCAGTTCTCCCTCTTTGTTCGGCTCTTATGCATGAATAACCAAACCCGTGTAAATATGTATTGAATTCTCCACAAGTTTGTAATAAATCGACCATTGTGACAAAACAGTTGTCCAGTGAATCATATCGACTGTGAGCTTCAATTTTCATAATTCATGACAAAATTCCACAGGATCTGATGGGAAATTTTATAGTGACCTTATTATTTTCATAGGAAAAAATAGAGGAGGGAGAAAAGAGGGAGATGTGTGAGAATTACTGATGAAACGTGGAACAATGACACTTTTTATTTTGAATTTCTTCTTCTTCTTTTGCTCTCACGACCCAACAACTCCAGAGGGACATTCTTAAGAACAAAAATCGCATCTCCAACCTCAGTTCTACGACACTACTCCACTACCAATACTTTACTCCCTTGTTACATTTTCCCATGGGCATTTACAAATACGTTGCCATATATTCATTATGTGTATACATGAAAAGACGATAATGTCAATGAACAAATGGAGAGAAAGAATGAAAAAGGGCTGAAGAATTTCGGGAATAAAATTTTTTCTTTTCACTAGTTGACCACCAATTTCCTTCTTTCATTTTGCCTTTTTTTCCTCAGTAACGAACCAAATTCTTTGTGCATTCTTCTAACATTCCTCTACAGTTCAAAGTTTTACATTTGCAATGTTGACGTTGAATTTTTCGTCATGAAAAATTGACACACATTCAGCATCATATGAGGAAATTTTGCAGGATAAGTGGCTGCAATTTGTCTCATATAGCAAGCAAGTTATAGAGCGTTAGATTCCTATTTATTCACGTACATGTTGGCATGTTATCGATGTGGTATTCCGCACAAATCCAAATAAAATGTGACACTCACATGTGCATGTCATACTCGATGATAAAATCAATACTTAAAAAATAAAACAAATTTTTTTTCACTTGACTGTGAAATTTTTTTTTCAATTCTGACAAACAACATTCTTGTTCTTCAATGTTGAGTGATATAACTCAATCCAATATGACATTGTGGAGGAATTTTCAATAACATCGTGCACTTCGACATATTTTTGTATACAATTGATATGCAATAAGATATAAAAATAAATAAAGACATATGAAGTGTCATGATAAATTGAAGAATAGCTGAAAATATGAAAGCAAGTCGAAACAATTTCATATATTTCATGAAAAAGAAGTGGAAAATAGTAATAGAAAAAATATATTTGCAGGTATTTTTCCATTTTATTTCCACTTTCAAAGCCGAGTTCATAGATACGTCGGAAAAAAAATACAAAAAGACACTTTTTTCATTCCTTCTCTTCCTTCTTCACGTTTTTATTTATTTCTGACACAGTTCTCTTGTTCGTCTTCTGCTTTGATGTAGTTTTCAGTTGATAGTATATACTCATGTAATATTGCGCTTGTTGTCATAACATACCCTATGAACGAGCTATTCCAACGACATTCATCAGCGTCGCGAATTTCAACCTCTTTTTATCCACAAACTTTACCACGGTCATGTAAAATTTATGGTAAAACAAAATAACAAGAGAATGAACGGGAAGAATCGTTCGGAAAGGAACGAGGAGGGAAAACAAATGCAAAATAGAGGAAGCTCCATTGACTCTGTTCAACTTTCAACACAATTAGTTAATTAATTTCATTTATACACAAAATTGTCCAACTTTGTGTTGTCAACTTTCATCAATGTTGAAAATAAGTCTGCTGAAGTTAATTTGAATCCAAGTGCTCCAATTGTAGATGAGATCAAAGTAAAAATTTCCGCTACAGTCTATAGAAAGTGGTTGTGGATATTGAAAAAAAATCCAATATTGAGTATAAATATCAACACTTTCTTCTCTTTGTGAAATGCATGAAACTTTGATAATTAATATTGATGTGATATACTTAGGAACTTATAAATTCAATTCCTACTTTTTTTCTTATAAGTTATAATGAAAAATTTTCATTTCAGAAATAGACAAAAATTATTTCCACTCCTGATTGATTCTCACTTTACTGTAAATTACGATATGGAATCGTCAGACAATAAAAACAAATTCATTTTATATAATAACGAATCGTAATTACTATTGCAAATGAATATGTAAATGAATATAGCAAAAACGATAATAATTACCTTGAATTGATTGTCATGGCAATTTTCTACACAATTAAATAACACAGTGCTCACCATCAACGACATTCAAGTAATAACAATTATGATGACACAACCATTTCATCTACTGCATGCGACTGCATTGAACATTCACATCGTCAATAAATTCCATGTTTATATTTTCTCATAATCATATTCACTCTCCATATATTTTCGTTCTACTTCTTTCCATCCATTAAATGAAACCAAAAGTTCTCCACCAATCTCATCAGTCTGTTCTCGACCTCAAAATTTCATTTGGGAAATTTTTCCCATATTGCATTTTAAAAAGAAACCAATAGAAAATCCAATTCATCAATGTTCCACCCTACATAAAATTAATAATGACTTGGAATTATATGACGATATTATCAAAACTTTCAAAGTCACACAAAGTGAAAGCCCTCGTGTTAGATTTCAATCTACAGCTCCTAAAATGCAATGAACCTTTCATATATACCCAATGATTAATGGCACACAAAATCTCGAACTTATTACATCTCTCTTCGTGTCTCGTTAGCTCAACATCTACAACTAAATTCGTTGAAGTAGCTTAGGTATGCAGAGCAATACAATTGACGTCATTTGGTTAGCGTGCTCCTACATGAATTCCTTTATGTCAGTTAATTCTGTTTAATGTGACCCACTGCATCAGACTTCATCTACATATCAAATAAATTTATCAATGGAGCAACTTATTCATCTTGGAATTTGATCCATCTAATGACTCACAATACGACCACTTGACAACGAATTCATTTCAACTTTCACATTTATCAACGTTCGATTTTTCTTTGGTATATTCTTGTTAACAAATGTTTTTATTCTCTTCGCATTTTTGATATGTTGCTAGAAGTCAAGGTTAATTGAGCTTTCATGTGTTATTAGATGATGTATAGTCACTTGATAATTGTCCTCATTGCATGTTGGAAGCAATTCTATGTTGAAGTATTTGAATACTTAAAATAGACGAAGATAATTTTACTCATCGTGTCCCTAACAACTTTGGTTGATAAAATATTGACAAGATTCGATTTCATTCAGACAAATAAAATTATTGAGGTTATCGAATAGAAGAGATCAGGAATTTCAAGCGAGCAAGTGTCACCACTTAAAATTAATGAAAATGTTACATAGACCTGAATTACATTGGACAAGTTGACACGAATAATTTAATTCCCTTCATATAATTCGTACAGACTGAAAAAATCGAACTGCATTCGACGCATTCCCTTTAATTAATTTATATAAATTGATTGAATTTATTCCATCATTGATATTTATTGCATCCCCATAACTGAAATCAAAGCTCAATCAAAATTTAATGCATACGAAATTGGTCGACATTTTACAAAGATTTATCGAAGTGATGTGCACCATTTATCAATTTTTTTCTCGTTTATAATTTTTTTACTTCTTTTATTGAATCCACCAACTGAATTAATCAATATCGATTCTTTTTTCGGTCTTGATTTAGCACGAGGTCTATCAATTTCAACTCTGGTCCTTGAATACCGATCAATTTAATTGATAGTGAAAAATGTATGTGTCTATGCGCGTGGTTGCAATAGGATTTTCATTTTATTCCCCAACATACCTATAAAACATACGTTCGAATGTACCCACAGTTGTTTGTTTTGTTTTTTGTTTCCTGGCCGGTTTTTTTTTCACCTTTTCATGTCACTCTTGACATACACACACGAACACTACGGGCGCTCGTGTGCAGGATTTGTTACTGATTGCCTCAGAGCATTGGTATTTCAATAAAAAAAAACATTCATAGCCACACGCAAACGTAAAAAAATCCGAGCACAATCCTGAACATTCCGCTGTAAGAAGAATAAAAATTACACCAACATTTGCATTTTCTCGCTGAATTCTTCGCCACTTTGTATCATTTTCATGAGATTTATTCTGCATTTCGTCAGCGATGAGTGGAAACTAAACAACCATTTCTCATTATCCAAATGCTTAATAAAGCCACCAAGTGTCTTCAGTAACGGGCTTTTGAAAGCGCTTCACTTCTCCCTCAAATGTCATTATTTATTGCACCGAGTGAAGCAGACATGAAAACAGAAAGAAAGAGGAGGAATGGACAGAACAATTGGAATGGAATTCCGCTTTCTTATCTTCCACTTTTATGAATATTAACAATGGTCATTGTGTATCCTAAAATCTCATAATATTGAAAAATTTCTCAGCAGTATAAACATTCATATCATTTCTGTTGCTATTGCAATGACACTAGATGAAGCTCGTTGTGATTTCTATTATTCAGAGAATTCATTTCATATTCAGAAGGAAAAACTTTTGTACACCCGAAGAGAAAACCAATATTTAATAAACCGTCACGAAATACACAGCCTGCATAAAATATCCACGTAAGAACGAACTGTCACAAATGTATCAAATCAATTTAATCAAATGTGGATTTACTCATCATCTCCAACAGAAAAACAAGAAAAATCCAGAAGCTATTTCGAATTCGATATTTTTCTCTACCTTCCTAATGGATAAACAACATAAATTGCATATTCATCAGCTACTGACAACCATCAACATAATGTTTCATACTCCAACGATACTTTCATGAATGTTTGATGAACATGACAACACGACATATTACTTTATATGTTGCATACATTTTACACAGTTAGTTCTTATGTACAGTGAAAACTCAATGTGCCCATTGGCGTCTCAACGTTTGACGCTGTGACTTTTTATCCACCATCGTATTTTCTAAGTGAAACTGTGTGAAGCTTCTGAATTCAAATCGATAAATTCAGTAGAGCGTGGATAATGAACGGGTAAGTGACTTGACTCAGTGCTATCTCAACAGCAGCTCTCTCATCTTTGAGTATATATTGTACTTCCATTTACCTTTATATTTATGCTGTCTATACATAGGTAGTCATACATTGTCTCCCAACTATTTTACCCTTCAGTCAAGTCACCAAGTAATTTGAGTGCTTCAATGTACCCAAGACAGAAAAAAGAAGAAAATAAAAAGGTGACTTGTCACAATTTGTTTTAATTCTGTGTGATATTGTTTGATGTTATAAAATTTCCCTCTCTTTATTGATGCCTGATCAAATACGAGATGAATTACCAAGTTGTCATTTGGAATGATGAAATTGATTTGGGTAAATAGAGAGACTTGGTATGGTACCAAGGGGTGGAAATGGTCGATATTACAAATGATGGTTTTTCAATATTATGTGAGGATAGACTGGATTGGATTAATATTTGAATGAAAAGGGGTGATTCTAAATTACCAAAAATATTTCAATCGACTGAATGAAAACTCATTTCTTGCCACTCACTCAACGATGAATTAATTGACCGAAGTATCAAACGAATCCGATATTGTCTTTGCTTCAATCAATATTAATTTTCTATCCAACGTTTATTGAAAATTCTACAAATAATTCACATCGAATTCACTATCTCATACTGATGAATGTGCTGAATGACGAAGCTCATGAATACAAAACTCATCAGGAGAGCTAACTGGAATTAATAAATAAAAAATAATAAATGACGAATTGTTCTCTTTCATTCCTGCGAAAATTTCTGCAACGATCTCGATTCCTATTCACTTCACTCATTCATTGACTCTGCTAATCTTTTCGTCACAGTGAAATTTCAATTGGGTCATGTCACTCCAAAATTCCAATTGTCAATACGAAAATTTAACTTCAGAAAATTTCATGTTGGGAATAGATAAACATAAATTTATATACATAAAGTTAAGGAGAAACATGGTAATATAAACAATTCTCTCACCGTGACGGTTACAGAATGTCAATGATGCGCTCGAATACGCCTCGGGTATTTCTTCAGCTCCATTCATTGGATCCACGTCACGATCAATGTTCCATTAGTTGGCACATACCAGCCAATACTTCTAACACTTCCACCGGCACCATCATCTTCCAATCGATTCATCTCAAATATTGGGATGATGATGTCTTTTGTTTTTCAACTTGCTGCTCATAAAGACGGTGATTCGTCACTCGTAAGGGTGTAGCCCTTAACGTCATCATTATTCTGTCATCACGAATCCTACATCAACCTTTCTTTCACTCAACTTTTCTCCTTATTGGTATTCTTCCTATTTATTATTCTCGCTCTTCAATGATATCAAGAGTATTATTCAAATCTCATACCCCTACGAAGCACCCTCGATGTTTACATTGGATTATTATCACACGCGGTCAGTTCATGTTTCTTTTTTTCGATGCTATCGATGAAATGACTTGAATAAGTAAAGTTATTGAATTAATTGATAACAGGAAATGAATTGAATCAGGATTTTTTTCATTGTTATATATCAAATGTCTATCGGTGAATCATTATCTTTCCGCAATCCCCCCTACCCTTGTTTTTTTTTAAATGGTAAAGGGATGAAATGGGGTGGAAGATTATTGGAAATGATATGGTATAAGATAAAAGAACGTGATAGTTGTCTGCAAATGTGGACTTTTCGTTCGCCACTTGCTCCACGATTTTTCTTTTCTCTTTCACTTTTTTTTCTCTCCGTTACTTCACCTTCCCCGCACCACTTCCGTTTCCTCTCCACAATTCTATCTCATTCCCAAGCGTATCTGTTTTCCCCTGAGAGTAAAAATCAAGGTATTTTCACTGAGAATAATTTTTCCACACGATTCGTTCTTTTCCTTTTTTTTTCTTCTTTTTTTTTCAGTCTCTTTTCTCTCTACTGCTCTCATTCGTTCATCGTCATTGAAGCTTTTAAACGTGATCACCATTCTCAACTGACAAGTGAATCTCCATGACAAATTTCACCTTCATCCTCACGCGCTTCACACCATCATCACCTCTATATTAAAAATTTTTTATCAACGATTGTAATTTTTTTTTACTACCTGTAATATACGTTTGCTACCATTGACCTCAATCGACCAACATTCAAACATCCTTGCACGGGAATATTCATTTTTTATTTCTTCTATAAATGGAAAGAGGAAAAGATGAATAAATAAATGAATGGAAATGGTAAAATTAATTTCCCAATCATATTTCAATGACGAAATTATTTATCCATGTCTTTTTAATTTGTCCATTTTTTTTCACCCATCTACAGCAGCCGAGAAAAAAAATAAAACTGACTGATAAATTATGGAAAAAGTTTTCTTTTTATTAATTTATTTCAATTCTAATAATTCAAATTATTTTCAACTTTATTCTAGTTTAATTGTCACTACGCAAAATTATTGACATTATTTATTAATAATTAAATTTCAATGCGCGACGATCTCGTGGAGGCTCATGCTGCCGTAAATATTAGCCACCACAAAACAACCCCTGTGTGGCAACCACTGGCTACGCTCGTCGGCGAACGAACAGCGAGCGACTGGCTGTCTGGCCGTGTTTCCACGACGTGTCTCGAGGTGAATAGGGTAGCTCGGATAGTGGTAGCAATGGGGTTGGTATGCGTGAGTCAGAAAGAGTGACAGAGGAAGGGATAGAATTTGAGGCGCCGTTTTAACCCCTCTCTCACAACCTAACTCCAATTCCCCACCAACGCCATCAGCAACCTCCACTCAATTCTCTCTCTCTTCTGCTTTCTAACTTCCTTTTATCCTCTTTCCTTTTTTGTCAGCGATCTTTCCTGTGTTAGAGCTTCGCGCAGGATCCGCCACTAACGGTACAGTCAACCTTTCGCATCCTCCTTTCAACCCTTCATGCACTTCATTCTTTACGACTTTCTACACTTTCCAATATGTCTCGATATGATAAAATAACAAATTATAATAGGACGAGGATTATCATTATTGATAAAAAAAATTTGCGATGAATTTTTTCTTTGTTAACATCGATATTGGCAAAGTATCGAAGCAGTCGTGAATCAATTTAAATATATTTGTGCAAAAGATTCTGTTTAAGCCATAGTGAAAAGAATAAAGTGGATTTGGATCGCATTACAAAAATACTTTTTAGAAAAATAAATTCCAGAACTGTTAGTTATGGTGTTGGAAAGAATTTTTCCAATCGTTCACGGAAGAAAAATCCAATCTATGTTATGGGAGTTTATAGGTTTTCTATCGTAGTCAGTGAAAAAGTTCAAGTCCTACTATTTCACGGATGCTTTCATCAATGAATTATTACCAGTCTCTTTCTATCCTCTCAATCTTCTATTTATTCATCATCTTCTTGAGCTAATCCCCCCCTCCATTCTAAATATTAAAACAATAATAAATGGAACAAATAAACTGCCTATAACCTACTTTGTGAAACGACAGCATTATAACGCCTGATTATGTAACACCCACTTCAAGGTTGCATAAGTTTCATATATTGGTGAGAGTTGGGTTCAATAGCTTTGAAACAAATCATTATTGGGCATGTTGCCAATTTCAAACATACATTGACATGTATTTAATGTCACAGGTAATTTATAATTTGATTCATTACCTGTTTGTGATAACACCAAGTTTATATACAATCTCGAATGGCAGAATATAGTTTCATACATGGAAAATATTTCAATTGTCATTAGTTATACGAAGTGAATTATTCAATCAAGATAAATTTATATCCCAAATGACCACCAGTGCCATAATAAATAAATATACAAACACATAACCTACATCAACAATTCAATTCATCACTTTAAACAGTTACACTTGTTATCGGTTGGATAATTGTCTTTCACCTTCTCTGATTTGTGTTCCTTTATTTATCTATTATTTTCCATTCTCTTTGCACACAAAATTCATAGCTGCTGTTGGTAATTATCTCGTTACCTATCACACTTGTGACAGTTTATAATCAATAGTTGGAATGTTACAAAACTGTACATAGACAAATGAACTAATTAATAGTCATTGAATTAAAGTTACGCTTCAAGTTGAATAGACTTTCATTCCCAACAACAGAACTATACAGGTAAAAAAAAATATTCCAAAATGTTTCTCTGACAATTTAATTTATAAAATAAATACGTTAATCATTGCCATCCAAAGTCATCCCTTTTACACCTAACTACCACCCTCCCAGAAATTTCCAACTCAATTAATCACGTTTCATATATAAATTGTCGGCAAAAAAAATTTAACTCTGTAACTTTTCTGCATAAAACATCAACACTTATATCACACATAAATATAAAACTTCTTCATTCACAATTTCCATCTTACCTACCCCTTCACAATTTTATTACCCCCTCATATATACACGAATATTGGGAGCAGTCTAGTGCGAAACTCGTTATCCAACTCGTCAATTCCAAACGCAATTGCTCGCACTTGAAGTTCTTGTATGCACCTTAAAGATAGAAATCGAAATATTTTACTCGTCCATTTATTTCTCGATTCTCATACAAACGTAACCGAAGAAAATCTGAAATGGATATATATATATGAGTGCGGCAACGCAGCCAGATGTTCAATCTCTATATCAGATGTGTATAGATATTTTAAGGAGTGAGAGAATGCTAGAGACGACACATCATGTACGGAAATGACTTTCCAACGTGCGGAAGGATATCACAAACCGACGCAGATTGAGATACCGGTACATGGGCGTATACATTATATACACTTATGTATTTATATATAGATGTGTATGAATGTGCATATATATAATAGAATAGTTGCCAGAGGCCAAGACTTTTCGATTATATTTCCGGCGGCGTTCATATTATATCCTGTGGTATAACTTACATATTTTACATTCTCATTCTCAATAGGGACAGGAAAAAGATATTTTTACTCATGCACATCCGTAACGGATGCTTAAATTTTGTTATGAATAAATTGTTGATTTTAACTTGTGAAAGTTGTGGTTTCTTGGTGTTAATTTTACTTCTGCAAGTTGATGGTTTAACAACTGAGCAACAATCGGATTTTTTACCGCACAAAAAATTATTTTCTCTGTATCTTTATTAAATTCAATCAAACACAGAAACATGAAGATGGTTATGAATTAAATTTAAATATAACAAGAAAATCTTTCTGCTAACTAAAAATCTTAGTCTACACTGGAGATTGAAAAGTCAGAAGCTCGCGTTAAATGTGCTTTGAGAGTTTGACCTGACAAGAAAATTAAACTTTTTTTCTTAGTAAATACATGCACGTACACATGTATACACCGGACACAAACACAAAGTTGTAGAGCACAGACTAGATATAAAACGGAAGAAAACGTGAGAGACCAGAAGGATTTGGTGCGTCTTCTCACTGCTGACTTGGAACTTGCCTACGGGCAACTTGGTTTTCTCATACCATTTCACTACCACCCCAATCCCCCTGTCTAAGTTGCAGGTAGATTGAAGGAAGTATGTAACCCCTTATCCGTGGGGAAGAGTAGAAAAAAATTCATTAAGAGTTAAGGCCACGCCAATGGGGACGAAAGGATACTCGTTTGAACGCATTTCCTCCAACCTTTTTTTATTTTCTCATTCTTCAGTGACTTCCAAACCTCTTGAATAATTTCGAATTCCCCAGTCATTTCTAAGAGCACCAACGATTTATCTGCTCACTCTTATTCCTCTTGTCACTTTCTTATTCACTAATTCAACACCAAGAACTTGGGTTATGGCGTGATCATCGTTGTCATTGTCGAGTGTTGGATCGTGAAAATTCATTTGAATCTTTCGACGGTTAATTTCGGGTGTCACCTGTCTCTCTATTCTATAAATGTCTTTCATTCATTGCTCAAACTTTCTTCACTTTTTCTTTTCATGGAACATTTAATATCATGACCATTGTCAATGTTGCACCTGAGATCGGACGTACTTTGCCAAACTGGAATTTCCAGTATATAAAAGACAATTGGATTACTTTCTATTGACGCAGTGAGGAAAAAAATTAATTACTTTCTACATTAATCTTCATTCGCAGCATTTTTCCATATCCAGAAAAACAAAATGAATCGTACAACTCACAAAAAATCTTTCTCTCTAATTATCATCATTATTAGGATCATTCTCCACTGAAATTTTCTAATTAATCAAATGAGGTGAGGAGAAAAAATGTTACGATGAAATTTACGTGGAGTTAGTGAGGGTGGAATAGTTAGGGGGATGAAGGAATGAGAACATGAATATTGATGACAGCGCCACGCGCGGTGTGCTCACGGTTGGCCAGACAATTGCTGAACCAACGTAACCAATATCGGTACAAAGCATACCAATCGTTACAGGATACAATCGACATCGAATTCATTGTGATATATAAATCCACTCATTTGTGTATTCGTGTATGCAAGTTACAATACACATAAAACAAATTCACAATAACGAAACGTTGATATAATAAAGCAAACACTTCTTATCCTGTCACGATTCTCTTTCATCTATTCATACAGATTTTTCCGATTATTAAATTTGAGTCGTCAACAACAATTATACCCTCACGATAATTCCATTGTTGAATTATCCTCCACCATTTTTACATACTTTCTAATGTAACATGCGGTCAAACTTTTTTTTTTACATAATCCTAACGACGAAGTGATGGATGAAAGCTCGGAGATCAGCAAAACGTAAATCAATCTCTGCATTTTTGATTAGTTCACTTTTTTCTACCATTCAGACGTTATTTGAGGATGATTAAAAATTTTGTGCTTCTTGTGCACACGAAAGTTCTTCCTATTCATGCAAATGCATAGAGAATTTTTTTTTATCTTCATTTTTACTTCGTAACCACAATGAAGGTCTGCATCTACAGTTTCAATGATTCCTAACCACATCCGTGCAACGTTCATTTCAATGAAAAAAATTGCGCATTTTACTTCTATTTTTCTTTTTCTTTTTGATGAGTAGATGAAATGATTTACAATTTCTGCTATTGAAAATGAACATGGTGTAAGGACCCTTACAGGGTTTCCTTAATCTAGAATAAGATCACGGAGGTGTGAACTATTTCTCGAGACTGTTGAGAAAGCTCAGAAAGAAAGCTGGAGCTCACGCAAAGTAAAGATATATATCTACCTAAATATATATATCTATACATGTATATAAGGGTACGTGAACAGTGAGAGAGAACTGTACAGTGAAAGCTCTCAACTCGCCCATTTGCTAACGTAAAATCTGGCACCACAATAAAATATAGTCACGAGAGGAATGTCAGATGAGAGAAGAATTTTTAGTTTTCTTGCTGGTACACATCAAGAATATGTGTGCACGAGTACATACGTGAATGTATACAGATCACGATGCTCATGAAAAGGGGTAGTATCATGCAGGAACGTATTTCAAGGATGCACAGTGGAAGTTTGGGTGCAATTATTGGAGAAAAAATATTTTTATGATATCAGATATGTAAAATATTTTTGCAAACCATTTTAGAGTTAAAAATGAGAATATTCATCCGGGTTTCCATGGGTTTGCATCTGCACCATTTTACCAATCATTTTTCCAATTAATTCTCACTAAAAATTTCGTTTATTTATAAAAATCGATAAGGCATTGGTTGGAATTCAAAAAGAGGATCCTTCAACAGTTTAGGGTGGAAAAATTTTACCAACCACATTTCATTTCAATCAAAGAGGGGTGAATATTGAGGGTACATAGAAATTGATAGCCATCAATCACCGACAATGAGTGTGAGACTTGAAATTTTATATTCCATCTACTCGTTACTTTTTTAATATCATCTCTAATATATAATAACCATGAAAAACTCTAAAATTGAAATAATTTTCGTGAGAGTTTTTTTTTTGACGTGTCGTTAACACCCCTTACAGAATAGGAGGGTGCTCGCAGCGTGAATATGCTGATTATTCACCATGCCGCTTATCCGTATTATGTTGATCGTGAATGGGAAAATTTCGCTGTTGTGTTGAAAAGAATTGAAAGGAATGACATTAAAAATTTAGTAAGAAAGTGCTAGAATTTAAACAAGAAAAATCACGTTACAATAATTATCAATAAATTTTTTGGAGAATGTTAAATATCCATTATAAAATACAACTGCTATGAACCTTATCATCTCATCAGAAAGTTCTCTTTGCTCTCCCACGATGATATCAAATTAAAATGCAATGCCAACAGTTGACTCTTCATCTTCAACTCCTGCATGACAGACATATTCATTCGCCCTGCCCTGATAATCTAGGGAATTAAAATACAGAAGCAGAACTGCTCGACTACGAATACGAAATATCCCCACATGAACTGCTTCCAATAAAAATTTTGATGTAATGTCAGAATATCCAAATCACCACATCTCGATAACATCACTGACGAATGATCCTGAGGTAGATGAATAAAATTCTACAGTTGAGTACAGTGCGCTGTAATCTCCAATATCACAGGGAATGCAAGAAGCCACCCCTTCACCTCGAACCGACAGCCAACATATTCGCCTCGCATAGTCGGTAACATAGGGAACTAGAATGAAAAAAATTTCTACCCTTCGAAATCTTCACATTTATCGAGTTTCCTGGCATTTTTACTCTCGATATTTCTCATTATCAACGTGTCATCGCTGAGGAATTCTGCTATTCAATACTCGTCCAAACAACACAACTTAATATCCGCAAGGAACTTCATTAATTATGTCATTAATAATCACATCCGTTCAAAATACCTAATGACAATGACACGTTTGAGAAATTTATTCATCTGCATTTGGTAGGAAGCAAATACTTGTCCCAGTTTGCTGCAGCATTGTAATGCTCTTTGACACCGCACGCGCTCACATTCTATGCTGGATGAAACGTGACAAGACATCAAGAACTGTAGCAACAATACTGTAGTAAGAGGCGAATGCAAGTCGCGTACTTAGTAAAGTTGCATCGGAGTCGCCTTCTCTGTATTTCTCTTGCATATATATTCACATCAGCTTTACATGCATAAACATTCAAGGAGATACAGAACATTTATTTGGAATGTCGGAGCAACGCGTTTGCCGTTCAACGATTGATTTCCTCATTTGAAATTCCACAATCATAATTGAGTAATTTTTCCTGAGTTTTTCTGATTTTTATTCGTCAAATGAATGACTAGATCACAGAGTTTCCAACACTTCATCATCCAGCAATGAGATCTGTGATGAAATGAGATGTGTCATATTGGTTAAATCTGACAGAATTCATCAGATTCAAAGCTTCTATATCTAACTACTCGTAAAATCATGTTGAATTCACCTTAATTCATAATCCCGACCACAGACACATCCAATTTCAACTGATGATCTAGCTTGATAGTGTTTGAAATTGATAAGACACATTTCATCGTGAAATGTTTGGGTGGTAGAGCCACCACTGGTGGATTTGCTACTAACATAACTACTTCCTTTTCCATTGGGTGTGGATAATGAGAAGGTCATTAGTTAACTATCATCTAGGAAACTATTATCATGGTTGCGTGCACGAGGTGAAGCTGACACACTCTCACTGTTTCAACTTGTGCACCAGATAGAAATGGCTCGTTGCATCGCAACGTAATTTGAGGATTATACTATGCCAGGTCATATATTATCGTGCTAACCTCATATGTAGACAATAGAGAGTATATTCTATGTATACACAGGTTCACTACGTAGATATAACTAAAGCGTATACGCGTCAACTGTCGTACAATCACGTACGTAATCTCTGGTGGATCTTGTGGAATTTCCACGAAAGCAACCTGCATTGGAGTTCTCACCTAACAATTGTCTCACACGTCCAGAGCATAAATATTCATTCAGATAATCATAATTTATAATATGAGATTGAAGCGTTGGTAAGATCTTCGTTCAATTTTCATCTTTGAAATAGTTTATGATGAATGAGAGGATTTCTCGTTTCTGTGGTGAGTGCATGAAGTTTACTAAACGAATTTTTATTTGCTGTTTGACTGGATAGTTGGAAAAAATTTCGTATCATATTCACTGATGATACAAATCAGAGTGGACGAAAATTTTTCAAGTACTTCCAATTAAATTTAATTGCGATTTTATTTTGCAGGATCGTGTGGGATACTTTTTTGAGATGTTATGTGCTTTGATTTGGGGACTGGTTAGCAAAGGATGAACCATTTCATAGTGAACCCATAGCCCATTCATATGGAGGAAATACGAGTGTTTGAGAATTTATTTCTGCATTCAATGTAGAAATAAAATATAACAAGAAAATTGTCACTCTTATTTATAAAAACGTTGAAATTAAATCATTCAAGTGGTAGACAATTGGGACGTGACTATCAGGAATTAACGACGAGCGTGACTGGCGCACAAGAGACATTTTTAATGATTGTTACTGGAGACCCCGCTTGAAACACCTCTCGTTTGCTCATCGTCGTGACAATGACGGCAAAACCAACAAGATCGTGTTCTTCAATGTAACATTCAATTCATTGAGTAACCTGACGCAACATTCTGATGGTGTTACCGTTTATCATGATGTGGGTCAGTTTTCCTGATTGTTCCTGATGTCAATGTGACTTTTTATCATCTACGACATTGGAATATATGAATGATCATAGTTCCGAACTTCAACGAACAATTTATTCGTTTTTCAAGAAAATTCTGCGTTCAAGTTTAATGGTTGTTAACGTCAGGTACGTGGCGAATACCACTGCCACCATGCTAAGGACAATAAAGCACAATTACCATTTATATTATCCCAGAAAGGCCACTTTGCACAGAATAATCATGAATGTTAAACGGGGAGAAAACTCAATTCCATTTCTCTTTTGCTAAATATATTGTGTCGCGTTGTCATGAAATGAACTGGACTTTGTTTTCAGAACTTTGTACCCTTCGTAACAATTCAACAGTACTTAATTTATTTTAAACAGAGTTACTTTGAAATTTTGTTGATTAAAATAGTAGAATATGAATTAATTCATTGTGACATTTGTCGTAGGTACGAGAATTTCATTAGTATTTCGTAATTTATTTTGGAATGAAATAAATTCCATGAATTTAATTCTGATTGGAACTGAGTGTGAGGGGAACATCTGAGGCAGAGAACAATATCTTCATCGTATTTTTTTTTCAACCCTCAGAATATTGTGGTACTAAAATACCGTGATGGTATCGATAGAAGAAGTAGAAACGAAGTAGCTTCAACGAGACCTTCACGATCGACCTGAATCCAATTCTCAAGGTTCTCATCATCTCTTTTACAGTTGTCGTTGCACGCGGATTCTTGTCACGTTCTGGCCCACTCTCCAGTTGCCTATCCTCGTCTTTCACATTCGCTGTATGTGGGCACATCTTCCTTTTTTCGACGAGCGTGCGTGCTAATGTTTTTCTTTTTGTTTTTTCCATTTCTTTACAACTTTTTTTGTTCCACTTCTTTCCGCTTCCTCGTTCGTCCAACCTTTTTGCTCCAGTGATGCCTCTCACCACTGGTAATTAAATAGAGAGATAAGGGTTGAGTGAAAAAAAAATGAAAAGCCTGAGAAAAAAAAATTTGAAAGCACAAGAAGAAAGAAATGTGGAGAGAAAAAGCTGCCAGCAAGTTTGCAATAGTGGAGCATCTTGGATTGCATTAAATTCCCTTCAGTTACATTTTTTTTTTAAGATTCTGCTTGTAAATTCTTTTTTTTCCATCATCGATATAGACTCTTGCTCTGTTGAGAGAAATTTTATTTTGTTTCGAGTTTTTTATTCTCTTGAACACCCTGGGGCAAGTGCTCTCACTCCGTCCGCCCTTAGAATAGTAAGGAAAAAAAGAGGAGAGAAAGGGGGGTGAGCAAAAAATAAAAATGAGCTCAAGGGGAAGTGGAGAGCGGTAGTTACCCCTACATATACCAGTGCTGAAGAAGAGAGTTTGTTGCACCCCCGTAGGGCAATCTCCTTGACGTAAACTTCTTCTTTTGACTTGAACTCCCTCACTTTCTCCAATTCTTCCTCCCTTCACACTTCCCTTCGCTCCATCTCACTTTTTTGAATAATTATGGTATACCTAGCTGTGTAGGTTAAACATAGGGCATGCGAACAACAAAATGCTGCACCCCAACAAGCGGGATAGAGGTACAATTACTAATGGGAACGTTGGAGTTGATGTCGTTTGAGAATGATGCGAGAACACCCATTACCATCAAGTGGATAATGTGCTTTTGGGGTTGTGTAATGTATTGAGTCATGAATGAGTTGGAAAAAAAAAGATGGAGAGAAGAAAGAGCTGGAAATGGTGTGGAATGGTTTTGTTACATGTTACAGAAATCATCGATCAAACTCGAAAAAAAATTTGTTCATTACAATTTGGTTCACTTTTTATCAGGAATTGACCAATGTTCGATTTAGCACGAAAGAATTCCAAGTGAATTTCGCAGGAAATAATTTAAGAAGAGCAAAAATATGTTTGTGATATATGAGAAAGGAAAATTTCCTATTTGAAGAATTAATGACGTGATGATTCTGAAGAAAAAGAAAGTTGAAGTATTTTATCACGTTCAAATAAAATGACATTCTTGAGACTCTTGTGACTCATTAGTTAGATGAATGACTTTACTTCTAACCAGAGAGAGGGAAAGATCATTCTATTATTGTGTTTCATATCACAAAGATAAAATTTTCTACAAGTTTTCATAACTTCAACTTTTCTTCAAATAGTTCAAGACAGAACTCTGTCATCACTTTCGAAAAAAATTCTACATCCATCTTTCCATCTTCATCCATTTTAGACATAACAATTTTGGAAGAATGTCACATTTCTCATCATCACAATTAAATTTCGTTCTTAACATAGTTTTCTACCTCTTCATGTTCTATGCGGATGAAAATACCTCTCAATCCTTCCGTTTCCTCTTACAACACAATAAGAAGACAGTAATAGTATCAATATTGAATTCTACACACTCACCATTAACTGAAAACTCGATTATTTGTTTTTGGAATCGAATTTTTTTGTTTGTGTATTTTTCCTTCGCTTCACTCTCAGTTTTTCTTCCCTCTTTTTTTTTCATTGTTTCCGTTCTCCTCTGACGAAATTGGAAAAAAACTTTGCGACACTTAAGTACATATATCCGAAGTCCTGTCAAAGTTGAAATACAGTGGATTATTCTCAATTCCATTCTCTCTATCTTTACCCCATCGGAAAAAAATCCCACGAGATATGTTCGAGTAATTTCGAAAGAGTAGTTTCAAGTAACTGATAAGATTGAAGTAGAAGATATTTATCTGCATTATTATCTGTCTGAAATAGACATTGAATTCAATCAACTTCATTATTTGTATTTGACTTTGACCACAAGAACATTTTCACAAATTCCCGAAGCTATAAATATCAAAACTATTCAGCTTCGAAATAGTAAGTCGAAACAAAAGTTATTTATACATAAAATAGTTCTCATTCAAGACGAATTAATGGATAAAGAGGAGAAAATGTAGAAGTGTGTCACGCTTAGGGGTGTCATGGCACCACCCCACGATATCAGAACTGTGCACACACTTTCCTCAGTCATTTTCACAACCACCATTAGCAAATATTAATCATCAGATAATTATAAACTCAAACACAAATTAAATGACATAATATCTGAAAGTTAAATAATAACTGAAAATTTTATTGCTTAATCGCGAAGAGGAACAAAAAAGAAAGAGAAATTAACTTCTCTTTCTTCTACGTCTGTTTATTTCCGGACTTTATCTACTAGAACTTTGCAAACGCAGATTAGCCAGCTTTAATTATACTACCTGACGCCACAGCAACGTACTGAGAAATATTTCGAAGGTAAACCAGCACGAACATGCATAATATGGAGAATTCTTCATTGTTCAAATCACAACTTGAATCGCGTGCAGTGTTTACTCCTCTCTTGGGACAAATATCTTTACAGATGCAAGCACGCAGAAGCTCCAGTTTCAAATGGTATCAGGCACCTTCACTTGGAGCTATTTATAAATTACGGTGGATACTTGAATCACATTTTATGGCAAGTGCTCTATACCAATGTAACTACCAATTATAAAAAATATAATTATGAATGGTGATTAATTTTTTCACTTTCTTAACAGAAAATTTATGACTGTCATAATTTTAAGCGATGCGAATGTTTTATCTTTAGTGGAAGAAATGTACTAAAGTAGAACGAGGAATATTTTTTATCATTTCGTTCAATTTTTGCATGCTGTATCTCACTAGAATTTTTTCTCAGCAAGAAATTTATTATCCGAGATTTAAGTCAACTCAAAAATTGAATTCTTTGATAAAAAACTGCTGTGGGATTTAGAAATTCACCATGACGTAAATTCATTCGATATTTTGTTTCTTCCGTTCTAAGAATTGAACCTGGGAAATATTTATCTGTGTAAAATGTAAAATTGCATCGTTTCCAACCCTTTGACGTTACTCAAGAAGTAAACGCAATGTTAATTACTTTTCCTTTGAGAATTTATAAATGGATATTCCAGGATATTAATTAACAATTTCCTTGGACTTCATCTCCAGAGTGGTAAGTTTAAAGGAGTGCAGTAATGTACAGGATTAATTAATTGGATATTTTCACGTGTTATTACACTTAGATATGATGACAGATAGCAAATAGAGATCTGAAAGGAATGAGTGTGAATTTATATTCGGTGGAAATTGCAAACAAGCCATCAAAGTTACAGCAGAAGGTGAATTGTAGTGGGCGAATGTGGAAGGGATATATGGAAGAATGGTAGGGGTGCAATTTTGTGGTAAGCCAGGTGGATTGGTGTGAGAGATCCTCTGCCAGCCGTTCTATTTCACTCGTGTTTCAATTTAACAATCGTAAAAGACTTTCAGGCCTTTATCGACAAAGTTTCCATTCGTTCTGTGCCATACGGACGAAAACGGAAGTGAGGATGGGGGTGAAAGGGGTAAAAATAATAGAAAAAAATGAATGTAACGACAACTACGACGACGACCAAGTGGATGCCACGTTCGTATGCGCAAAGAACGATGGAATAGAAAGTCAAGAGAATGAAAATCGTACCTTGCTATTAGATGGTACCGTTTTCATTAACTGCGGGCTGACTTAATTAGAATTCTATTCGGTTAATTGCTCAACGTTTCAATCACAATGTCAGTGACCCGAAAAGTTGGTAGATGTTGCTACCAAATTTTTTTGGTTATTTAAGAATTAGCACAAGATTTTTGATGCAGATTTTGATAATTTTCCGTTGATGCCCAACAGCTGTTGAGGAATGTTCACGCAATAGATGGAACGGTTTGATTAATCAATCACTTGGAGAAGAAGAATGAAAGCAACAAAGGGAACAAATATTCATTTAACGACTCCTCACTCGTCGATAAATAAAAAAAATTGGGATAAATAATAAAACCAATCAATCGCGTGGAAATATTTGTAGGATTTGAGTGGCAGGAGGTCGATGTGAATTTATCCTCGCATCAAAATTTGAAGCTCATATAATCCTTCGATATCTATATATATTTGGATTCCTTCGTGTTTTTTTTTCTTCTTCCTTTTTCCCCATTTGGCTTTTTCTACTGCTCAACATTCTCCGCTTTTCCCTCCTGCTCGCAACAGATCCACACGGAACACGCTCTTCACCATTCACATAGTCAAACAGCATGGAAAATATACCAGATGTTGGTGATGTTGATAGAACTCATGGAAAAAAAAAGAGAAATGAAAGAAAAGAAAAATAAACTGAAACAGCATCAAGAGCAAAAAAAGGAATGCTTGCAACGAGATTTTGAATTTTCCCAACTATTATTTCAATCAATATTTTCCCAACAATGTTTGTCCATCGTGTTTGTATAAAAATGAGTCAGAAAGAAAAATACAAAAAAATATCGTATCATGATTAAGGATTTATTCATAGATGTTGAATTACGAATTGCTTTACAATTCAAGTAATCAATTTTTATATTTACATTACAATCCATTGAATCAATATTTTCTTTTTCTTTCGTTTTATAATTCAAATTTACGTATGTGACACGGAGATGAGCACAATTTTTCTCCTTCCCTTTTCATACTTCATCTCCACTTCACTCTCATTTCCATATTTTTTTCCTCCACATTCTCTTCTTTGTTAATTCTTTTTTTTTCATTGAACGAATTAATACTACAGTTAATAATACAATTGTATTCTCCGAAAAAATTGTTTTATTCATCTATCAAATTGAAATTCATATATGCAATTCCGAAATAGATATCGGCGAACGAAGAGAAGAACTACCAAATCAGAATTTAATTTCATCCTGTATTCCAATGTATAAATATAGTTTTTTTTTTCATTCCTCGTTTTTATCCACAAATAAAAAATTTTTTTACTCAATAACTCAATTTATCGAACAGTTTTCAACACACTTGTTAACCATCTACTGAATTCATATTTTCTCATCATTCTTTTGCTTTCGTTAATGCCAAAAAAGTTTACCACGTGAGGAAAATAAAAAAATGTTGTCGAGAATTTTTATATTTCTGTACGTTAATGAAAAATCAACATCAGGTTAAAATAAAAGAATGTCATTTGTATATAGTCGAGAGAATTTCAGTGAACTTCTAAAGCTCATGGCATGTACAACCCCTTGAAGGGACTACTGGCAATTTTATTTGCGGATTAGAAGCTTCTTTGGTATGGGCTTCCCTTCGTCGAGGATAATTAAACGGTAAAAAAAAGAAGATAGAATGATAGGGAGAAAGGAAATGGATGAGGAAGAGATGAATGTGAGTATTTGGATACATAAATTGTTGGATATGAATGTGCGCGCATAGTATAGGAGAGACGAGTGAATAGCACGAATAGAGCGCATATCCTTTCTGCGATCCAAACCCACATTCCTCTCTACATTTACAAGTGAGAACATCCGTAGGATCGATCAACGTGATAGTTTGTCCAACTCCTACGAACTCTCTTGCGTTCTCTTATTCTCCCTTGCTCTATCTCTTTCGTACATTTTCACACACCAATGATTTTTAATGTTCAATATTAGTTTAAGTAGAGCCTGTTAAACTCCACCATTGTCTTCAATCTCAACCATCTGTTGGTGTACGAGTTAGATTATATTTGTCTTTTTTTCTGGTACGTTCTCTTCCATTTTTCTGATCATTGAAGACGCGAATGAGCAATGTTGAATAAGATTATAAATAAATTTGTTTCATCTCTTTTTACAATTCGTTATTGAAGGAAGTTTTCGACTGTGAATTCACGATAATAGTCAAGTAGATTTTATCAAGATGAGGATTTATTTTAAAAAATGTCTCGGTTGAAAAAATAATTTGGGTTATTACAATTTTATATTCTTTGATGAACTTACATCAGGAAAAGAAACTGATGATTATTACAGAGGATTATTCTGTGATCCCAAATGATATTTCATGAATTCAGAAGAAAATTGTCCTGGGATTGCACAAAAAATCCATGAAAATCATTTTTTTTAGCTGTTCTCAATTAAAAACTTCCTCCAAAGTTTCATCACTGACATCATTTGTTGCAAACATTTACTGACGGAGCAAAAGTTTTATCCATTCACACACGAATTTCGATGGAATGTTTCAACGAAAATAGTTCATTTTTTCCACGTAATACAATGATTAAATTATTTCCGGATTGTGAAAGTTGAAAACATCAGGAAATTGTCCGCCCACCAAGAATAACACAATGGCTATTCACACTCACATTCATTCAAACATATACGCACACTCTTACAGTCTATGTGTGAATGGGGGAAAGGGCCAAACTTCCGGCAGGCGACGAAAGAACTCTCGTTTCTCATTTTTTTTCCTTTTCTCTTCTTTGTCAAACATCAGTGACCAGTTCACGTCGGATAGAGACTTGAAAAACTTGGTATCCTCCAACTGACGGCTGCCAAGAATGAGGCGAGAAAGTTGCTCGCCAAAATTGCTGGACTTGGGTTTCTCCTGTCGCCACCGTGCATTGCCGCTGGCTTCTCTTCTTCTGTAACAAAATTAAGAAACTCCGTGTTGAGCTAGATAAGATTATCGGTGAGGATGAGATAGTAGAAAAAAATAAGAAGAATGACAAGACATTGCTACGACACTCAGCTGATATACGCTTGTCAAAATGTTACTTTAAAGTTAAACATGAAAAACTTTGAGTCGTAAATTTTTGATATAAAATTTTTTTTGCTTCCAAAAATAACTAAATGCGGCCATGAGTGTTAGAAACTTCATAATGTGGACTACAAATTTCATATTGCGGTACCTCAATCATGGTTGAAGAGAAATTTTTTCATTGATATACATGAAAATAATATGAGAGGTCAGAATTTTCGATGACATATCAATCACTCGACTGCATTTATCAATCCTCTATTTTTGGATGAGTTCCAACTTCAAGAACTTCTCCAGTTGGATTGTGGAACATGAATAAATTATTGAAGAGGATTCACTTGGGTCGACGTCGATATGTCATTCATGTCACATTCCGTGTCAAAATAGTGTTGATAAAGGTAAATTCTTCGTTTGAAAAAGCTTCGAGAAGATTTTATCGACAAATCAGAATGAAACAAGGCATGGACAATAAGCTGTGATAATCTACTCTTCATCATTTACTGACATAGTTAATTATAACCTGGAAAATATTTTTCTACTTTCCTGCACACCGAGTACGATGTAGAATTCGAGAAGAATTTTAGCTTAATGAAGTAATTCATTTATTTCGATGTAATAATATAATTTAACACTTTAGCATCTACTTTCCCAAATGAATTCATCCAATGAGACGAATTTCCAGTGCGACATTTTTTTTCTAAGAGATTTAATTTTAGTACGCGGTAGGTCAACCAAAAATAAAGTAAAATGAGTATTTTTCATCACCTTCTATGACATGAATCATCACCGACGACGATTCAGCGTTGCTGGGTGCACAAGTGTAATTTCCACCATGGCTCATTTTAGTTTTAATAACTTTTAAAATTGAACCATTCCTAGTTAATTCAACTTGTACCAATGGATCAGCGTCGTAATTTATCATACGACCTTGCTGATACCAGAATACAAAGTTTGGTGGTTCAGTTGCTGACATCAATTGGCATTCAAGTTGCAAACTTGATCCTTGCTTAACATGTAGATCTGGACCACCAGGAATCACCGAATACGCTTCAGTTACTTTCAGCAGTGTGAAATGTTGTTGAACTGGATACGATGCAATCTGTTGGAATATTTCATTTTTTATAATTAAATAAATAAATTTACATTTATAGTAAAAAATCTAGCAAAATTGAAAATTACTCCACAATAATATTCCTCAAGATCGAAATATGAATATTCATAAAAAAAAATACTTTCACAGGCAACGTGACACAATTTCTCATCTCATTGACTTTTAATAATTTCAATTTGCATGAAGTGCTCCATGAGAATAAAAATATCAAAGTGATATCAGTTTTCATTTCATCCTCATCTAATTCCAGCTTTCCTCCATCATAAATTATCCCTGAAATTCTCAACCCCTAAATCAAATACTTTTTTTCTCTCCTTCCACGTTACCTGGCATTCATAAAGTCCAGCATCTTCGAGTGTGACTGGTCGTATAACCAGGCCCCAATCAGAACTCGATGACCTGATCATAAATCGTTTGTCGACAGAGTGAGTGGATGTTCCCACAGTCAGCAATTGCCTGTCCCTTCTTCGTACCCACGTGACCTGTAACACATCCACACACCATGATAAGAATATATGGACACAAATACATAATATATCAAAGGTATTGTAAATTATTGATTTAATCTATTTTCGTATCACACAATTGGTCAATACTTTGTAACTGTGATTCATATTTCAAATAATAATCAGGGATAAATGTGGAAAAGTAAATTGTCCGTCCTTGGATAAACATAACCTCCAAAAAATTGTAATGGAAATTGAATTTGATAGAATAAGTAAAGAAAAGTAGATTGAGGGATAAGAATAAAGAATAATTGGGCAGAGAGTGAAGGTAGAAGAGATTAAATTGGGTGACACCAAGAGAACTGTCTGAAGATTCAGTGATGTAAAAGTTATAAAAAGTAGAGGCTCACGCGTATTATGTATTTTTAATTAAAGTTTTAATGGGAATTCTTCTCACGTCGTCAGTGTGCACGCCGCTGACATCGTTCGTTCCTCATTATTACAATTTTTTCCATTTTTATATTTTTTCTTTCTCTCACTCCGTTCATAATTGGTTGCGCGTGAGCAAGTGATACTAATGATTTTCACGGTTAAAAATTGGATTACAAATGTATCCACATTCGGAATTTTTTATCTAATAAAATATTTATGAATCCATATCAGCAAGTAGGAAAATTCGAGCAATAAAAATTAAAATTCATACAAGATGTTACATAAATTATATGAAATTATAAATTGGAACAGATACGAAAATGTTCGGGGCAGTTTCCGTCAATATTTCATGCAGGAAAATTATAAAAATCCTGATGAGATTGAAAAAAAATGGAAAAATAAATAAAAGGAAAAACGAGGAATCAGTTGAACGGTAGAGATAGATATTTTGTTTGCTCACTGGTGCGTGCTTTAATGGAAACCACCAGAAACAAAGCCAGGTGACGATTTATGTTTATATCCAAGCGCATAACGCACATGAAGTCATGTTGTCGTGATATATGTTAGCTTGGT